>OW569408.1:12082147-12099647 GCA_937654795.1 Cistogaster globosa
CAAGTCCTTTTTCAAATTTCAAAAGTGGTGTTTTGGAAAAAACCGCTAAAATTTCTGAAAAAACACAATGTTAATATATTTGACCATTAGAGTTTAATAAAGACACTACTAGAAGTCTTCTCCAATAAATTTTTTTTCGCCCACTCTCTTTCGTTTACGAGAAAAAGGCACCAAAGTCCTTTTTCAAATTTCAAAAGTGGTGTTTTTGGAAAAACCGCTAAAATTTCTGAAAAAACACAATGTTAATATATTTGACCATTAGAGTTTAATAAAGACACTACTAGAAGTCTTCTCCAATAAATTTTTTTCGCCCACTCTCTTTCGTTTACGAGAAAAGGACCAAAGTCCTTTTTCAAATTTCAAAAGTGGTGTTTTTGGAAAAACCGCTAAAATTTCTGAAAAAACACAATGTTAATATATTTGACCATTAGAGTTTAATAAAGACAATACTAGAAGTCTTCTCCAATAAATTTTTTTCGCCAACTCTCTTTCGTTTACGAGAAAAGGACCAAAGTCCTTTTTCAAATTTCAAAAGTGGTGTTTTTGGAAAAACCGCTAAAATTTCTGAAAAAAACACAATGTTAATATATTTGACCATTAGAGTTTAATAAAGGACACTACTAGAAGTCTTCTCCAATAAATTTTTTTCGCCCACTCTCTTTCGTTTACGAGAAAAGGACCAAAGTCCTTTTTCAAATTTCAAAAGTGGTGTTTTTGGAAAAACCGCTAAAATTTCTGAAAAAACACAATGTTAATATATTTGACCATTAGAGTTTAATAAAGACACTACTAGAAGTCTTCTCCAATAAATTTTTTTCGCCCACTCTCTTTCGTTTACGAGAAAAGGACCAAAGTCCTTTTTCAAATTTCAAAAGTGGTGTTTTTGGAAAAACCGCTAAAATTTCTGAAAAAACACAATGTTAATATATTTGACCATTAGAGTTTAATAAAGACACTACTAGAAGTCTTCTCCAATAAATTTTTTTCGCCCACTCTCTTTCGTTTTCGAGAAAAGGACCAAAGTCCTTTTTCAAATTTCAAAAGTGGTGTTTTTGGAAAAAACCGCTAAAATTTCTGAAAAAACACAATGTTAATATATTTGACCATCAGAGTTTAATAAAGACACTACTAGAAGTCTTCTCCAATAAATTTTTTTCGCCCACTCTCTTTCGTTTACGAGAAAAGGACCAAAGTCCTTTTTCAAATTTCAAAAGTGGTGTTTTTGGAAAAACCGCTAAAATTTCTGAAAAAACACAATGTTAATATATTCGACCATTAGAGTTTAATAAAGACACTACTAGAAGTCTTCTCCAATAAATTTTTTTCGCCCACTCTCTTTCGTTTACGAGAAAAGGACCAAAGTCCTTTTTCAATTTCAAAAGTGGTGTTTTTTGGAAAAACCGCTAAAATTTCTGAAAAACACAATGTTAATATATTTGACCATTAGAGTTTAATAAAGACACTACTAGAAGTCTTCTCCAATAAATTTTTTTCGCCCACTCTCTTTCGTTTACGAGAAAAGGACCAAAGTCCTTTTTCAAATTTCAAAATTGGTGTTTTTGGAAAAACCGCTAAAATTTCTGAAAAAACACAATGTTAATATATTTGACCATTAGAGTTTAATAAAGACACTACTAGAAGTCTTCTCCAATAAATTTTTTTTCGCCCACTCTCTTTCGTTTACGAGAAAAGGACCAAAGTCCTTTTTCAAATTTCAAAAGTGGTGTTTTTGGAAAAACCGCTAAAATTTCTGAAAAAAACACAATGTTAATATATTTGACCATAAGAGTTTAATAAAGACACTACTAGAAGTCTTCTCCAATAAATTTTTTTCGCCCACTCTCTTTCGTTTACGAGAAAAGGACCAAAGTCCTTTTTCAAATTTCAAAAGTGGTGTTTTGGAAAAAACCGCTAAAATTTCTGAAAAAACACAATGTTAATATATTTGACCATTAGAGTTTAATAAAGACACTACTAGAAGTCTTCTCCAATAAATTTTTTTCGCCCACTCTCTTTCGTTTTCGAGAAAAGGACCAAAGTCCTTTTTCAAATTTCAAAAGTGGTGTTTTTGGAAAAACCGCTAAAATTTCTGAAAAAACACAATGTTAATATATTTGACCATTAGAGTTTAATAAAGACACTACTAGAAGTCTTCTCCAATAAATTTTTTTCGCCCACTCTCTTTCGTTTACGAGAAAAGGACCAAAGTCCTTTTTCAAATTTCAAAAGTGGTGTTTTTGGAAAAACCGCTAAAATTTCTGAAAAAACACAATGTTAATATATTTGACCATTAGAGTTTAATAAAGACACTACTAGAAGTCTTCTCCAATAAATTTTTTTCGCCCACTCTCTTTCGTTTACGAGAAAAGGACCAAAGTCCTGTTTCAAATTTCAAAAGTGGTGTTTTTGGAAAAACCGCTAAAATTTCTGAAAAAACACAATGTTAATATATTTGACCATTAGAGTTTAATAAAGACACTACTAGAAGTCTTCTCCAATAAATTTTTTTCGCCCACTCTCTTTCGTTTACGAGAAAAGGACCAAAGTCCTTTTTCAAATTTCAAAAGTGGTGTTTTTGGAAAAACCGCTAAAATTTCTGAAAAAACACAATGTTAATATATTTGACTATTAGAGTTTAATAAAGACACTACTAGAAGTCTTCTCCAATAAATTTTTTTCGCCCACTCTCTTTCGTTTTCGAGGAAAAGGACCAAAGTCCTTTTTCAAATTTCAAAAGTGGTGTTTTTGGAAAAACCGCTAAAATTTCTGAAAAAACACAATGTTAATATATTTGACCATTAGAGTTTAATAAAGACACTATTAGAAGTCTTCTCCAATAAATTTTTTTTCGCCCACTCTCTTTCGTTTACGAGAAAAGGACCAAAGTCCTTTTTCAAATTTCAAAATTGGTGTTTTTGGAAAAACCGCTAAAATTTCTGAAAAAACACAATGTTAATATATTTGACCATTAGAGTTTAATAAAGACACTACTAGAAGTCTTCTCCAATAAATTTTTTTCGCCCACTCTCTTTCGTTTTCGAGAAAAGGACCAAAGTCCTTTTTCAAATTTCAAAAGTGGTGTTTTTGGAAAAACCGCTAAAATTTCTGAAAAAACACAATGTTAATATATTTGACCATTAGAGTTTAATAAAGACACTATTAGAAGTCTTCTCCAATAAATTTTTTTCGCCCACTCTCTTTCGTTTACGAGAAAAGGACCAAAGTCCTTTTTCAAATTTCAAAATTGGTGTTTTTGGAAAAACCGCTAAAATTTCTGAAAAAACACAATGTTAATATATTTGACCATTAGAGTTTAATAAAGACACTACTAGAAGTCTTCTCCAATAAATTTTTTTCGCCCACTCTCTTTCGTTTACGAGAAAAGGACCAAAGTCCTTTTTCAAATTTCAAAAGTGGTGTTTTTGGAAAAACCGCTAAAATTTCTGAAAAAACACAATGTTAATATATTTGACCATTAGAGTTTAATAAAGACACTGCTAGAAGTCTTCTCCAATAAATTTTTTTCGCCCACTCTCTTTCGTTTACGAGAAAAGGACCTAAGTCCTTTTTCAAATTTCAAAAGTGGTGTTTTTGGAAAAACCGCTAAAATTTCTGAAAAAACACAATGTTAATATATTTGACCATTAGAGTTTAATAAAGACACTACTAGAAGTCTTCTCCAATAAATTTTTTTCGCCCACTCTCTTTCGTTTACGAGAAAAGGACCAAAGTCCTTTTTCAAATTTCAAAAGTGGTGTTTTTGGAAAAACCGCTAAAATTTCTGAAAAAACACAATGTTAATATATTTGACCATTAGAGTTTAATAAAGACACTATTAGAAGTCTTCTCCAATAAATTTTTTTCGCCCACTCTCTTTCGTTTACGAGAAAAGGACCAAAGTCCTTTTTCAAATTTCAAAATTGGTGTTTTTGGAAAAACCGCTAAAATTTCTGAAAAAACACAATGTTAATATATTTGACCATTAGAGTTTAATAAAGACACTACTAGAAGTCTTCTCCAATAAATTTTTTTCGCCCACTCTCTTTCGTTTACGAGAAAAGGACCAAAGTCCTTTTTCAAATTTCAAAAGTGGTGTTTTTGGAAAAACCGCTAAAATTTCTGAAAAAACACAATGTTAATATATTTGACCATTAGAGTTTAATAAAGACACTGCTAGAAGTCTTCTCCAATAAATTTTTTTCGTCCACTCTCTTTCGTTTACGAGAAAAGGACCAAAGTCCTTTTTCAAATTTCAAAAGTGGTGTTTTTGGAAAAACCGCTAAAATTTCTGAAAAAACACAATGTTAATATATTTGACCATTAGAGTTTAATAAAGACACTACTAGAAGTCTTCTCCAATAAATTTTTTTCGCCCACTCTCTTTCGTTTACGAGAAAAGGACCAAAGTCCTTTTTCAAATTTCAAAAGTGGTGTTTTTGGAAAAACCGCTAAAATTTCTGAAAAAACACAATGTTAATATATTTGACCATTAGAGTTTAATAAAGACACTACTAGAAGTCTTCTCCAATAAATTTTTTTCGCCCACTCTCTTTCGTTTACGAGAAAAGGACCAAAGTCCTGTTTCAAATTTCAAAAGTGGTGTTTTTGGAAAAACCGCTAAAATTTCTGAAAAAACACAATGTTAATATATTTGACCATTAGAGTTTAATAAAGACACTACTAGAAGTCTTCTCCAATAAATTTTTTTCGCCCACTCTCTTTCGTTTACGAGAAAAGGACCAAAGTCCTTTTTCAAATTTCAAAAGTGGTGTTTTTGGAAAAACCGCTAAAATTTCTGAAAAAACACAATGTTAATATATTTGACTATTAGAGTTTAATAAAGACACTACTAGAAGTCTTCTCCAATAAATTTTTTTCGCCCACTCTCTTTCGTTTTCGAGAAAAGGACCAAAGTCCTTTTTCAAATTTCAAAAGTGGTGTTTTTGGAAAAACCGCTAAAATTTCTGAAAAAACACAATGTTAATATATTTGACCATTAGAGTTTAATAAAGACACTATTAGAAGTCTTCTCCAATAAATTTTTTTCGCCCACTCTCTTTCGTTTACGAGAAAAGGACCAAAGTCCTTTTTCAAATTTCAAAATTGGTGTTTTTGGAAAAACCGCTAAAATTTCTGAAAAAACACAATGTTAATATATTTGACCATTAGAGTTTAATAAAGACACTACTAGAAGTCTTCTCCAATAAATTTTTTTCGCCCACTCTCTTTCGTTTACGAGAAAAGGACCAAAGTCCTTTTTCAAATTTCAAAAGTGGTGTTTTTGGAAAAACCGCTAAAATTTCTGAAAAAACACAATGTTAATATATTTGACCATTAGAGTTTAATAAAGACACTACTAGAAGTCTTCTCCAATAAATTTTTTTCGCCCACTCTCTTTCGTTTACGAGAAAAGGACCAAAGTCCTTTTTCAAATTTCAAAAGTGGTGTTTTTGGAAAAACCGCTAAAATTTCTGAAAAAACACAATGTTAATATATTTGACCATTAGAGTTTAATAAAGACACTGCTAGAAGTCTTCTCCAATAAATTTTTTTCGTCCACTCTCTTTCGTTTACGAGAAAAGGACCAAAGTCCTTTTTCAAATTTCAAAAGTGGTGTTTTTGGAAAAACCGCTAAAATTTCTGAAAAAACACAATGTTAATATATTTGACCATTAGAGTTTAATAAAGACACTACTAGAAGTCTTCTCCAATAAATTTTTTTCGCCCACTCTCTTTCGTTTACGAGAAAAGGACCAAAGTCCTTTTTCAAATTTCAAAAGTGGTGTTTTTGGAAAAACCGCTAAAATTTCTGAAAAAACACAATGTTAATATATTTGACCATAAGAGTTTAATAAAGACACTACTAGAAGTCTTCTCCAATAAATTTTTTTCGCCCACTCTCTTTCGTTTACGAGAAAAGGACCAAAGTCCTTTTTCAAATTTCAAAAGTGGTGTTTTTGGAAAAACCGCTAAAATTTCTGAAAAAACACAATGTTAATATATTTGACCATAAGAGTTTAATAAAGACACTACTAGAAGTCTTCTCCAATAAATTTTTTTCGCCCACTCTCTTTCGTTTACGAGAAAAGGACCAAAGTCCTTTTTCAAATTTCAAAAGTGGTGTTTTTGGAAAAACCGCTAAAATTTCTGAAAAAACACAATGTTAATATATTTGACCATTAGAGTTTAATAAAGACACTACTAGAAGTCTTCTCCAATAAATTTTTTTCGCCCACTCTCTTTCGTTTACGAGAAAAGGACCAAAGTCCTTTTTCAAATTTCAAAAGTGGTGTTTTTGGAAAAACCGCTAAAATTTCTGAAAAAACACAATGTTAATATATTTGACCATAAGAGTTTAATAAAGACACTACTAGATCTCTTCTCCAATAAATTTTTTTCGCCCACTCTCTTTCGTTTACGAGAAAAGGACCAAAGTCCTTTTTCAAATTTCAAAAGTGGTGTTTTTGGAAAAACCGCTAAAATTTCTGAAAAAACACAATGTTAATATATTTGACCATTAGAGTTTAATAAAGACACTACTAGAAGTCTTCTCCAATAAATTTTTTTCGCCCACTCTCTTTCGTTTACGAGAAAAGGACCAAAGTCCTGTTTCAAATTTCAAAAGTGGTGTTTTTGGAAAAACCGCTAAAATTTCTGAAAAAACACAATGTTAATATATTTGACAATTAGAGTTTAATAAAGACACTACTAGAAGTCTTCTCCAATAAATTTTTTTCGCCCACTCTCTTTCGTTTACGAGAAAAGGACCAAAGTCCTTTTTCAAATTTCAAAAGTGGTGTTTTTGGAAAAACCGCTAAAATTTCTGAAAAAACACAATGTTAATATATTTGACCATTAGAGTTTAATAAAGACACTACTAGAAGTCTTCTCCAATAAATTTTTTTCGCCCACTCTCTTTCGTTTTCGAGAAAAGGACCAAAGTCCTTTTTCAAATTTCAAAAGTGGTGTTTTTGGAAAAACCGCTAAAATTTCTGAAAAAACACAATGTTAATATATTTGACCATTAGAGTTTAATAAAGACACTATTAGAAGTCTTCTCCAATAAATTTTTTTCGCCCACTCTCTTTCGTTTACGAGAAAAGGACCAAAGTCCTTTTTCAAATTTCAAAATTGGTGTTTTTGGAAAAACCGCTAAAATTTCTGAAAAAACACAATGTTAATATATTTGACCATTAGAGTTTAATAAAGACACTACTAGAAGTCTTCTCCAATAAATTTTTTTCGCCCACTCTCTTTCGTTTTCGAGAAAAGGACCAAAGTCCTTTTTCAAATTTCAAAAGTGGTGTTTTTGGAAAAACCGCTAAAATTTCTGAAAAAACACAATGTTAATATATTTGACCATTAGAGTTTAATAAAGACACTACTAGAAGTCTTCTCCAATAAATTTTTTTCGCCCACTCTCTTTCGTTTACGAGAAAAGGACCAAAGTCCTTTTTCAAATTTCAAAAGTGGTGTTTTTGGAAAAACCGCTAAAATTTCTGAAAAAACACAATGTTAATATATTTGACCATTAGAGTTTAATAAAGACACTGCTAGAAGTCTTCTCCAATAAATTTTTTTCGCCCACTCTCTTTCGTTTACGAGAAAAGGACCAAAGTCCTTTTTCAAATTTCAAAAGTGGTGTTTTTGGAAAAACCGCTAAAATTTCTGAAAAAACACAATGTTAATATATTTGACCATTGGAGTTTAATAACGACACTAGTACAAGTGTTTTAAAATATATTTTTTTGTTCAATCCACTTTAAATTATATTTAAATATTGTTCTGAAACGCTAATATTAAATTTTTAATATTAACATTGGTTATGTTAAGTGATTAACAGAGCTCTGTTATCGTAACAGAATGTGGCTAGGGTTATAAATTTTAAAATTTATCTTCACACACATGGATCCCATTACCTATTTTTGCACACGATCAATGTCTTTTTTACACGGCTTTTTTTTTTCTACAAAAAAAAAACGCACTTACAGCCGCATTATCAAATACATTCAATAAATCACCCGTACAATTATTTACTTACTTTAAACACAAGACCAATAAAAAAGAAAAAAATTATTTCATTATGCACACAGGCCAAATGACTACGCGAAAGTAATTTTACGATTATGGAACTGCTTACTAAGTGTATTTCTGCCAAAAACTTACCTGAATTAAATTAATTTATTTGATTTTTTTTGAATATATATTTTAATTTGACTTTTTGAACTTTATTACTATTTGTGATTGATTGTAAAGGGAGATCACAAATTGTTAGATATCAGTAGAATGAAGTGCACTTACTTGTTCGCTGCAACCTTTGACAGCTGTCTTAAAAAATAAAAAATCCGTATTTGCCAACCAAAGTTTAAATTGAACTCGTTAAAATCCGTTTAATTTGTTCGTTCGTTCATTTTATGACCTCATCTCTAATCGAACGGAATAATGGCAATCATCAAACGAAGTAATAGCATAAAGGTTTAAAGCAATAAGTTGTAAAAAAGGAAATTGTTTTAAAAATTAAAGCTTTAATATAAGAGGATGGAGAAAAAATGGCCATTTTAATAATAAATAGAGAGGATGAACAACAACAATATTAATTTTCATCAAGTTGGGTATAAAAGTGAATTATAGCATTGCCGCAGTGTTGACTAGTCAAAGTTAGTTCTTAAAGTTACTCTATCTAAGATTAAAAAATACAGCTTTAAAACATTGATGTCTTTCTATTGAACAATTTTGCTACTTCAAGTCACTCGCAATCCTATGCTCTTTTGTTTAGACGTCATTAAAACATATTTTAGGTGACCTTTTTCAAAATGCAATAAACAAAATTTAAAAATGGTATACAAAAGGTTTTTAATTATTCAAAATCTTTAGGTATTAAAAATTACCATGCTTAATGTAAGCTAATGCAAAAAAAAACCGACTTCAAAACAGACTGCAGCTATCTGTTTCTAGCGGTTAAACATTTCTACATATAAATTTAATTTCATTGAATATTGGAATACCCTGTTATTTCCAAATCCGTTTATAACGGTTCAACAGTTTGGGCATATCAATAAAAAACAGCAACAATTGTAACACCCTATAATTTATAATTTTAAATATTTATACTTCCTAACATACCAGACAAAGTAGTAGGTATTCTTTATAATTTTCAAGTGTTTGTATAAAACGGCTTAAAAGTAAGGGCCATAAAGTTCAAATTTCATCAATAATGGGAACATCCTTTAATTTCTAAATTCAAGTTGTATACTTGTTGCTAAAGCAGACTTGCAGATTGTACTTGTTCATTCATGAAAGACAGAGCTGTATTAGCTAGCTTACCTGATAGAAAAAAATACAAATTGTCAGGTCTGTTCCAAGGTACATTTAATTTACGAGGTAGTGTCGTCCGCCCAGCTGTTTTCTAGTTGCTTATGTCAAAAGTTATTTATATTTTACTACGTTTCTTTACGAATTTCAAAAAATACCAAAAAAAGCCTATGCAAGACAAACAAGCATTTGTGCATCTTTTATTTTCCCTTATTTCTCTTTCTATTTTTGACATTTCCACGGCGCAAAGGAGCAATAAAATGCCATGTTGTTTTTGCAATGTTGTATTTGTTGTAGAGACGCTATTACCTAGTAAAATAAATGTACCTTGGCCTGTTCTGTAAATCACTTTTTGTCAATCACGCAAAAGGTGTTCTGCGTACAAAATATACTGAAATCACGCGTTTTTAAAACAGCTAACTAATGACTGCCGATTTTACTATTTTACAATTACTTGCTTGTTTTTTATTTAACATGATATACCTTCTATTTATTTAGGTAAAAAAGTGGATTTATTAGGTCTGTTCTGAAAATCACGTACGATTTTAATATCACGCCAACGATTTGGTGATGTTCTGAAAATCACGCGATTTTCAATTTTTCGACGTGGTTTTAAATGTTCGAAAACACAAGAAAATAACTGTTTTATTTGATTTTTGTATTGTTTGTTGCTTTTTTAAATTCCTAATTAAAATATTAATGAAAATTCAAGAAATTAAAAATGCCTGAAGCTAAAATAAATAAGAAAATTTTTATTTGTTTTTAATAGTGCATATCGTTACCTTAATATAGAAAGGCCCTAAATACCGTTTGCCCTTCTTTGCTTTGTTTTGTA
This sequence comes from Cistogaster globosa, assembly GCA_937654795.1. Taxonomy (NCBI): domain Eukaryota; kingdom Metazoa; phylum Arthropoda; class Insecta; order Diptera; family Tachinidae; genus Cistogaster; species Cistogaster globosa. Next base: position 12,092,295 of record OW569408.1, read on the forward strand.
ATTGGAATTTTTTAATAATGCATTCTTTTATTCAATCTCTAATTAATTTAATAGTGTCACAACTTGAATTAAAGAAAAAACGCCTTTCTATATTAAGCTAACGATATATATGTCTTTCATTTACTTTTTTGAGCTGGTTAAAGCGCAAAAAATTGGCAGCAAATAAAAACTCGTAAAATAAAAAAAATTAATATTTATGAAAAAAAATTTAGGAAATTGCGACTGTTTTTAGTGATGAAATTTGCTTACATTTTGCTCAAAAAATAACTCAACTATTGGCTATTTTAATTTCTAAACAGCGTTTGTTAAATTTTGTATTAGGTTTATTGGTTTTGCTCCACCAATAAATAATCACGTGTATCCCGAGCTATTTTTGGTTAGATTTTTTTCGATGCGAATAAAAAACTTATTCCATTTTTTCCCAACGTTTCGTCGGTTTTTTCCGACTTCTTTAGGGGAGAATTTTATAATTAATTATGTACTTGTTTTAATTTACATTATTGAATAAATGAATACGTGATGAAACATAATTTGAAAAATTAATGTATAATAATAAGAATAACTAATGGACAGTACGACACATTTTTTTCTGTGATATTATTATTTTTTCATTGTAATATTTAATATTTTTTCATTATATACATATTTTAATGTGACGTGCTGTCCATAATTTATTGATATTATTATACATTAATTTTTCAAATTATGTTTTATCACATTTTTATTTATTTAATAATGTTAATTAAAACAAGTAAATAATTAATAATAAAATTCTCCCCTGCAGAAGTCGGAAAAAAACTGACGAAACGTTGAGGAAAATGGAATAAGCTTTTTATTCGCATCGAAACAAATCTGATCAAAAATAGCCCGGGATACACTCTTCAAAATGCAGTTTTTTATTACATGTTTCTCCCAACGTTTCGTGAATTTTTTGTTCACTTCTTCAGGGGATTCGTAATATTGTGTGTGTTAATAAAACAAATTTATCTTACTGTTTACTATTGCACTTTTCTTAAATTTTAAAACTTTTTCAATTGTTGCTGTTTTTATTGACATGAAAGCAATTAAGCCTTACCATTAAGACTTATTATTTACAACAAATACACCAAAGGTGAAAAGCTTTTTTTTTCTTTTGGTATAAATATATATTCAAAATCAACATTAAACATGCAGCCTCCTTCGTCGGTACTTCATCATAGCATATTCGCGGGCAAAGTAAAATAACTAATAATCTATCTTTCTCCTTTCACCACCTGTCGTATCTCTTATTTATCCCTTTTCTAAAGAAGTATCAACTTTCTAAGTTTTTTGCATATATATTAATTTTCTAATTTTACGAGTTTTAAGCGCTTCAATAAGCTCAAATACGAAAATTAAAGTACATAAAAATAATAAATAATAAAATAATAAAATATTTCTTTTTTATTTTAACTTCTGCACTTTGACTTACTTGAAATTCTATTAATATTTAAATTACAAATCGAAAAAAGCAAACAAACAAAATACAAATCTAAAAAATCAGCTGTTTCCTTGTATTTTCGAACATTTAAAACCATGCCGGAAAATTTAAAATCGCATGTTTTACACAACAGCACCAAATAGTTTGCGTGATTTTAAAACCGTTCGTGACTTGAAATCACTTGATTTTCAGAACAGACGTGAGTGATACAAGATTCTTAATCTTAGTAATCTGTGTAAATAATTCGTTGTTAAATAAATGTTGAAATAAGCAATGACGTTTGTAAAGGAATATATGTTTCGAAAAAAATTTTTCATATTTTTCTATTCTATTCTAATAAAGAATTTTACTTGTAGGTAGGCAGGTACAAAGAAGGGTTATGAAGATTGTTGCAAAGCAGAAAAATATTACATACTACTCGTATCAACTTTCACTGTTAATTATAATTAAAATTCATTTTTTTACTTACAAGCCGTAACAAGAGGGTTTCGTTAGTTAGTAATTCAGAATACACGACAGGAGAAAATTAAATAAGGAAGTCATAAGTTACTTAAAAAACTAAGTAAAGAGTACAAGCAAGGAAGTAAGTAGATGGCCTTTAAGTTAAGCAAGCAGGTACATAAGTTTAGAAGTAGGAAATCTAATAAGTTAAATGTAAGTAAGATAGTGGACAAGTAACGAGATATTGATTAAATAGGCAAATAAGTTGTTATGAAAAACACTAAGTTAGTAATCAAATGATTGGTAAGTAATCCAATATATACTAAGTGAATATAATTAATATTAGCAAGTAAAAATGCATTTGCTCTAAACCAAAATCTAGTTCATACGAGATTTGGAGCCAAATTTTGTTGGTTTTACTAGGTGTATAGGAACATTATAAAACTTACTCAAAATCTAATAGTTTTTTTTAAGTTGTACTAAGGAAAAACTAATAAAATTAGTAAGTAATCATAAAGTAAATAAGTAAAAAAGCAAAAACTATGATCACTTATGAATAAATAAATATAATTAAATAAATAGTTAACTAGAAGTTAGTTACAAAGTAATTAAGTAAGTAAGCAAGACAACAACAAAGTGAGTTTTTAAGCTAGTTAGTTATTATGGCGGTATCAAGTAGGTAAGTAAATAAGTTACTAAGAACGATAATTAGTTAGTAACTAGGACAAAAACCCATTTAGTACTTTCTACGTAAATAAGTATGTACGCGAATGCGGAAGTAAATAATTAAGCCAAAAATAAGTATGTGGGTAATTACGGGAATGAGTTTAAAAGTAATCAAGTTAATAAGAAATTAGCTACGTATTAAGCAAATACATGCTACGTACTTATATTAAAATAGTATAGAAAAAATTAATCAATTGAGTTAGAAAGTTAATAAGTTAACAAGTATGTTAGACACAAAGTAAGTAAGTAAGTAAGTAAGTAAGTAAGCAATTGATAAAAGTGAGTATGTAATTAATACAAAAACTAAAAAGAAAAGCATCATGAAATTTATAGCGATACTTTGAAAGCTCAGCTTTTTAAACTTGATCGTTGTTGTTACTTCTTGACAACAACCCAAACAATCCTAAATATAATAAAAATTTTAGATTTTTTGTAAATAGCAGTTAATTTTTAGGAAAAGTTATTTCCTGAAAAAAAAAAATTCTGTTTGTGTAGTTATAACTTTTGAAGGATTTATTTGAATTTTTTACTATGGCCAAGTTCCTTTGAGCTTTGTCAAATATTTATACTAAAATACATATGTATACATTTTTTAATATTAAGCACAAACAAGTAGGAGTGATACACTCGGCTATTCCGAACCATATATACCCTCACAATATATGAAAATCTAATTTAGAGAAGTAATTCCAATCAAAAAACAAATATTGGCGTCGCAGAGAATTAAAAAATAAGAAAACAAAATTAAGTACTATATAAAGTTTTAGATAAAAATGTCACCGGTTTTTAATGTATTAAGCATTTATTAAAAATTTAAAGATCACTTCAAAAGTTTTTAAATGATAACCATACTGACAATCGAACTTTTTTATAAAAATTTCCGAGACCCATAACTCGGAAAATATGGGCAAGCACCAATTTTTTACTTGATGTTTTTTTTCTTATTTTTTAATTCTCTATCGCCTTTTATACTTGTTTTTTTATTATTGGAGTTACTTCATTTCTCCAAATGATAAGGAGCAGTTTGGTGTTTTGCCCGCTGCCTCGAAAGGCATGGACCAACCTTGCTGATTTTTAATAGCAAAATTTTCGAAAGTATGTCTGATCAGTTGGCATATTTAAATATTGTCTAGCTCATCTAATGCCTTTGCAAAGTTGATTTTAACACTAACACGGACGAACAGACGTACATCGCTCAATCGACTTCCCTATGCATAAAGACTCAGAATATACAGATATACGTTTAAGGGTCGGAAATAAATTTTATAAAGAAACCAAACGGAGCATAACATAAAAACTACAAATTCTTTTGTTATTTTCAAGAATTAAAACATTTTTATTTGTACCAAACTATAAATCATAATTACAAAGAGAAAAACGATGCAGAAGAGAAATCGACGTAGCTAATAATAATAATAATAAAAACAATAACAAAAATAATAATAATGAAAATAATAATAATGAAAATAATAATAATAATAATAATAATAATAATAATAATAATAATAATAATAATAATTATAATAATAATAATAAAAATAACAACAAGCCCGCAAGGGCATACCTTCGGATTGTTATGACGAGTGTTTGACGACCTCACGGACCCTAGTCAATAAAACCCAGGCGTGACTGTTCCCATACTGGGCGGCTTCCTGGTCAGCCGGGACTCATATTGAGCAGGTGCTATACTCTCACGTGTCCTACGAGATCGTGAGCCCAGGAGTTAAATGGACCCAAATTTTTATGGTGAAAACAAAAAATGAATAAGAATGAAATGCGATTGCCCGAGGAGGTCGCCCCTACTGGTGCTGGTTCTAGAACGGGGGTCAATGCGAGCTGCCAGCGGCCAGGAAATGACTGACGACCCGGTCGGGGTAACCCCGAAATACAGTCGATAGCACAAAGGACTCATACTACAGATGGAACTCCACCTGCTGAAGGTGCTACTCAAGATCACACTGAGCTCACCCAAGCAGGGCTACCACGGCGTAGAATTAAATGGACCCAAGAATTGAACGTGTCCCTCTTAAAAGCGTATTATTTGACAACACGCAACGAGTGTTTAACAAATAGCAGCAAATGTACGATATCTTTATATAACAACACCCTCATCTAAGTCATCTGACACAATAAAATCTAGCTACAATATTTAGATCTAATTTAATATCTTCAACATTACAGTAATAAATACGATTGAGCGTAATTAGCCAGCATCCCCAACAACCGATGCAAATACTACCCAATTACTCAAATTCCTCTAAAATACCAGCAGGGTCAAATCAATCAATTTCCAACAACACTCAATAGATTCGCAAAACCTGGAAACTGAACATGCCATGACGGATGACACAGCACGCTCTTTTTTCAGCATACCACAAGAGGAGGAAAGCATAATTACATCAATTAAGACAACTTTCAATTTATTGAAATGGATGCACAGTACAGGATTTTCCTTCAAAGCCTAAACCGAGCTGAAAAATGTATAAAATAACATCGATAATTAATAAAGAAGTACTACCAGCGGAAATAACACCAGATTCCAACCGTAATCTAATAGTAGGACTAGTCTACTACAGTTCATATACAGACAATAACGCAACTTATATACAAAGTCGATATGCTGCTTATAAACTGCATTAAAGGCTTAATAGGATTCTGAGAAACCACTATACACATACGAAATGGAAGCAACAATATAATATATACAGCGTGGTATATGCCAAGGCGATTCCCTTAGCCTTTTAATTTTCTGCCTAGCACTAACTCCGCTTTCCCTACTTTTGCTACAAAGCGAATATGACCATAAATTTGGTTCAGATAATGATAAAATCTCACACTGTTTCTAGATGGATGATCTCAAACTCTAAGCAAGTGCAAAACAAAACCGAGATAGTCTTCTTAGAATAATTGAAATGTTTTCGGTTGATATAAAAATGAAATTTGGAATCGTAGAACACAAGCCATCACAAGAGGGAAATACACAACACCTGAGAACTTCTCAACCAGAGAAAACGAGCAAATAACACCACTTTTAAGAGGAGAGCACTATAAGTATCTAGGTATAATGCAGCATATCATAGTAGATATTAAAAAAAAGAAGGATGACATCACTAACGAATTTCTAAACAGAATTAAAAAAATATGCAAAAGCAAATTAAATGGTCGAAATCTTGTTAAAGCAATAAACACCTACGCTATACCAATGACTGCATATACCTTCGGTATAATAGGATGGTCGGATACGGACTTGAATAATATGGATATACAAATAAGAACAACCCTAACAAAGAATAAATACCACCACCCAAGAGCATCACTGGAAGAGGAATATTAAAAATAAAACTGCAAAATAAGCAACAGTATCGCAGCTATATAAAGGAGTATAAAATGCTGATAATAATCCTCTCAATCTTAAAAATAGTAACAACAAACAAACAACCACAATAGAAAACCTAATAGAAAACTGGAAGTCGAAACCGTTACATGGAAAACACCCCAGCATAATATCTCAATCTTATATAGATACGGCAAGCACAAACAACTGGCTGATGTACAGTCATATCTTTCCAAAATTGAAGGATTTATAACAGCTACCCAAGATGGAGAAATACACCAAAAAACTATAAGAAATATATAATCTACGACCACACAATAACAAATGACAACTGTCGTAGGTGTAGTAACAACCCGGAGACCATCATAAATTTGCTGAACAGTTGTCCAACGTTACTCCAAAATCACTATAAGCAAAGGCACTAACCAAAGCCAATTATTGAAAATAACACCTACATCATCTACTGGGATAGGTCAATAATAGTCAATAATCCCACTGACACTACTATTCCTTATACACCAGATATGATAATAATTGATAAAGAAAACAAAATAGCCCAAATAATCAGCTTTTCAGCGCCTTACGATAACAATATACAGGAAACAATAACCACAAAGAAAAGCAAATACATCCCACTAGCTCAATATATTAAGAATACACAAAAATTAATTCGCGTAGACAATTCGTTATAAGCTCAATAGGATCAATAGCCAAAGAAACAACAAGTGCAATAAAAAGATAAAATCTAGATTTAAAAATACTCACGGAAATGAAAAAATCAATACTTATTAAAGCAACAACTATAATGAGAGAAACACTAGAGTAAGCGATATAAAACTCGGTTTATTTCCCCACAGAGCATATCCCTTGGTCTAAAACCGGAAGCTAAATTCCAGCACCAGCTGAGAATGTGTAATTCTCTATTTTAATAATAATAATAATAATAATAATAATAATAATAATAATAATAATAATAATAATAACAATAATAATAATAATAATAATAATAATAATAATAATAATAATAATAATAATAATAAAATAATAATAATAATAATAATAATAATAATAATAATAATAAAAATAATAAAAATGATAATAATAATAATAATAATAATAATAATAATAATAATAATAATAACAATAATAATAGTAATGATAATGATAATAATAATGATAATAATAATAATAATAATAATAATAATAATAATAATAATAATAATAATAATAATAATTATAATAATAATAATAATAGTAATGATAATAATAATAAAAATAATAATAAAAACAATAATAATACTAATAATAATAGTAACAACAATAATAGTAACTATAATAATAATATTAATAATAATAAGAATAATAATAGAATCAATAATAATAATAATAATAA
>OW569408.1:12104647-12286772 GCA_937654795.1 Cistogaster globosa
TGGGAGAATGTTGGCGCGGTTTGAGTAAAGTAAATAAAACAGCTTAAACTCAACGTTTTATTTTTTTGCGTACAATTCTTTAGCATTATTTCTTACAACCGTTTAAAGTATTGTGTTTTATCTGAGTTATTATTTAATATACATTAAATAAACACGTTAAAGATCAAAAACTCCAGCTGTGAAAACTGTATTCTATTAAAAGTGCGCGAAAATTAAATAAAATAACAGCTTTAACAATCGTTTTTATGGCCAGAACATGAGCCAGTTGTTTAAAAAAATATTTGTTTTTTTACGAAAATTAGCTTTTTCTGTTACTTTTGTTTTGGTACTTTTATTACTTTAATAATATTTAAATCTTAAATATATTTATTTAATATAAGTATTAGGCATGTTCTGAAATTCACACGAAATTTTCACTTCATATTTTTCAATGCATTGTTGCTATAAAATTATTGAAAATTTCGTGTGGAATTCAGAACTTGCCTGTGTATGTCGACTTCTATTTAAATTAAATTTATCGAATTTAATATTGGCACGTTTTTGTTTAAAATATTAGTCAACGCTGTGATTTAGTACTTTTGGGGAGAAGAATAGCGCGTTTTGGGTAAAAAAGTTTACGCTATCTGCAAACATATAGCAAGGGATGTGTTAAAATATGATAAATTGCAGGTTCACGATTTTTGAAAATCTTTCACACATACCGTGTTCTGATGTATTGCAAAGTAAATAAAAGTCGCCAAATTAAAGTTTTATATATTTTTTCAAGTAATATTCTGGCATCACTGCAGGACTCATCATTAGAGAGAGGATTTGTTACGGAAAACTGACTCATTTAATTGAGCAGTAGGAGAGAATGACTGTGAAAAAATATCCAAATTTCGTGTAACAGCATCATTACAATCTCACCACGTTGTTGTATTTTTCCATGAGAAGAGCGTTGCTTTTAATCAACATTGTAATGAAAGCAGCAATGAGTGTTTGTAGCTAAGGTAGCCAATGCTGCTGTAGTCTGGAGCTCAGATACAGCAGCAGAATTATCAACAATATGGGTGTTGGTTGTATGCTTTACTAGCAAGTTTTTGGTAGCAGCAAGTGGTAATAGCCTGAACTCAGCAAAGCTCAGCGTCGACGATGTTTGACTAAATGCATTCTCTTAGTATTATTCTTTATCTTTATTTTTTATTTTTATTTTGCTTATACATATTTATTTATTTATTTTTCATTTCCTTGTTTGTATGTATTGGATGAGTGCTTAAAACATTAGCTCCACCCTTTAGATGTTTTCACATTATGATGATGTTTATGATAAATAAGAAAAAATCCAACAGAACAGACAAAATTAAAACAACGGCATTACTTGCTGCAGTAGCAGTTAAAATGTCACCATCTCTCTGAAGTTTTCTGGGAATAATAGACACCAACCTGTGGGCGTTTGTGTGTTAGTTTCGTTGTTGTTGTAGCTCTTGGTTTGTTTTCCATCTTCTCCTCTTAATGGGGTGTGTTTGGTAAACACATATTTTTGTTGTTGTTATTTTCCAACGTTTTTAATTAGTGCAAAAGTTCTTCTTTCTCACACATTTTCCTTGTAGTTTAGTTAATGATTTTATATTTTTTCATCCAATCAGAGAATCGTAAATGTATGTTTGGTAAATGTGCATACACATAAGTAAGTAAGACATACATACAAATAAAGTACTATTGCAAATGAACAAGTCATGATAACTCAATGTTTTTCGCGTCAAATCTGGCGATTTTTACGAAAGTTTAGTGCGGGTAAAAACGTTTTTGCTATTAGCGGGAAATCTATCGATTTGCGCTTAGCTCCTTTTACCGTTGGCTAAAAGGCTTATCAGGTGAGTGCAGTTCACAATCTTAGTATTTTATGAAAATAACTTTATTAAAATTAAGAATCTAATTCAATGTTATTTATATAGGTATCAGAAACAGCTACTGCACATATGTACCTGATGAATTTTTGTGCCATTATTTAATCTTAAAACTCCAATTCTTATCTTTTTTTATCAAAACACTGAAGAAGTAGGTGTAAGGCTAAGTATTTTGTTAACTAGCCTAAAAAATGTTTTCTCACTAAATATTTTAAAGACATACATAGTAGTTCTAATTTGGGATCTAAAGGGTAAGTTCCTATGTAATATGATTATTTTGGCCCTGTAGGGCCTTATAACATAAAATAATTGAAACAATAAATAAACATATTTAAACTAGAACATAAATATGGAACAGATACGCATGCGTATAAAGCCCTTTTTCTCCCTCTATGAGTAAAAAATACAGAGATCATCTGCTTTAATAAATTAGAAGAATTATATTAACATAATTAAATACCCTTAATTTAAGCTGCAAATTAAAGGATTTTTAATGTAAAACAAAAATTAATAAAAAGGCTTATTTTTTATCCGCTCTTACTCATATACGAGGGCAATGTAATATGTCTTTAAAAATCACCTAGAAATTTAATTTTAAAAAAATGAAAAAATATCAAATTATCAAACACAATTAATTTTTAATGCTATCATCATAAAAATTAAACTGTTTCGTCCTTTAATTGAATCGAACACATTAAATTCGGAAAATATGTTTCAACGTGTCTGTGCACTTTTTAACATGAATTGGCTCGATACCTTGCTAACAAAATAGATATTAACAACGCTTTTCGTTGTCTTATGTAATGCTCCGATTTAAATAATTATTTGCTGCCAGCTCTATCTACGGACAGTTGGCTAACATTCTTTGAGTTTTTTTTTCAAAAGCTTATATAAAAAAGTTATAGCGAAGATTTTCGGATATATAATAATGCAACGACTAACAATAAAGAAATCATCAAATTTACTAAAGAAAGGTTTTTTTAAATTTTTAGTAGTTCATGCGTAATAAATCTTAAAAGCATACATATTAAACGCCTCCGCTGATTACAGAGCCACATGTATGGATGTGGATTTTCCTTCAAATTGATTGTTTAAACTGTCAAATTACTTTCTTACATTAGAAACCTTAAATGTAGTTGTTCAAATACAAATTTCTCTAAAAATCGTTATTAAAGCCTCGAAATGATATTATTGTTCAGTTAAATTAATTATTAAAAAAGAATCCTTAAAACAATATTTAGTATTTTTATCAAATTTGAAATCAAGCTAATCAATTTTCTATTAAATTATAATGCAATTTCAAGGAAATTTGTTAATTTGAAAAATACAAAAGTTAATTAAATTATCGTAGAATTGTTTTGATAAAGTCGGTACTAAGTCATTTAAAATAACTTCATGTGGCTTTAAATTTAAAACCGACTTTTACCTATAAAATATACTCTTATCTGTCTATAGTATACAAATAGTGCACTTCAAAGAAAACTGTACTAAGGAAGTCGAAAAGTACATTAATTTTAGACTACATTTATGGGCCAAGCTAAAATGTCGGTTGTCGTTGCTGATACGTTGTGTCAAGTAAGTTTGCGTTTAACAGATCTAAATGTTTAAGGTTTTTAGTTTTCTTCTAGATTTTTTTCCTTAATAAAAAAGGATAAAAGAATCTAGTTAAATTTGTGTGGAAAATCAAATTAAGTACCTCAATGAACTTTCAAGTTAAAATCTGGCATTTGGTAACTATGTTCGGGAAAAAAATATGATTAAATAATTTGCACACGATTATCTTCGGTTACAATAGTGTGATACATTTTAAGTCCTTATATATATTATTATATTATTTTATAGGTCATAAGAAACATAATTTAATCGTGCGCAAAAAATACCAAAAATATCTCTTATGTTTTGGGGAATCCGGCGTAGATAACAAACAACGATTATCCACCAACTCAATCGCGATTTATTGGCCAAAAACATTAAAAATTAATTCAAAAACATTAATGTTTTTATGCCTCGAGCACTGTATTCTCCGGCCTTAACTCCCTGCAACGACTAAGAAGATAGCCCAAGAACGACATTTGGTAAAATGCTCAAATTGAACAAATTGAACAAATAAATCAAAATTTGTGAGAAAAGGTGTTGATAAAATGTTATATCGAGTATAACATCACGAAAAGCTATTTTTAAGCATTGAAACAGGCAGCCACCACCTTAGCATTATTTAATACTATTAAGTCTATATAAAGCCTGAACGACCTTTTCAGGGGACTAGGAATCTTAAAGAAAGCATCCACGCTATTTAGGCTTATGAAGAATATCTTGCTGTGCAAAATTTCTTTCGCTTACGGTTTACACTTGAACAACCCGGCTTTATTTTCTTAAAATGTTGTATCAAATCAAAATTAGCGATTTTTACATATCTGCTCGTCTCTTATTTCTTCCAGTAATTATTGTCCGACAGCATTGAATATTTAAATAGCTACCGCGTGTTTCTTACTTTCACTTCATTGCCGCTAACAGGGATGTTAGCTCTTTTTCTAAAAAAAACTTCGTCACAGATTAAAATGAGAAAACTAATAACTATGTTATCATAGTGATTGCTATTATACGCTTTCAACCATAAAATCTTTAAGATGTAAAATGGTAAAGACGAGAGTAGTCAATTGACATAAAAGCATCATATTTAACGCCTCTGGTCAGTGTAAGAATATGCTGGCTCTTGTCGCCAATTTGACGAATTATGTCCCCGGAAATCCCCATTTCTAAACGCAAATCCCCAGTTGTATCCTCAAAATAGAACAATTTAAAATACGCATCTAAGTTACAAAAAAAAACTTTTTTGTTAATGTTTTAAGTATCCATACATATATGTATATATTATTTACATATGTGTCAGCAATTATTATAATTTATAATATATTATATTTTTAATTTTTGTACAAATGAAACATTAAAAATTCAAAGTATATCGTTAGATAAAATAGAAGACCATGTAACTAACACAAAAAAAAATATTTTTTTTATTGATTGCAGGGAGATACACTTTTATTTTCTTAGTTTTTTATTGCAGATGACAATATCTAAAATACATATAATATATGTAAATTTCTTTGGAAGTTTATTTGTTTGTCATATTTAAAACAAGGATAGATATTTGTCCTGATGGTAAAATAAGGTGTTTATATTTTTTAAATAGCGGACCAGAAGATGTAAAAAAGGGTATGCAGGCATTTTTATGCATCCGAACCAATTTGATGCATAAAATAGACAGGTTCTTGTCTAAATCTGTTTCCAAAGCTACAACCTAGATGAGAAAAAAAGGGAAGAAAGTCGTTTGCATCCAGGCGTTTACAGATTACAATAAAATTTTTAACATAGATATTTATGTAAAGAGTAGAATATTCAATGATTATTTGGAAAAAAGGGATCAGGAGAAAGGGATGAATCTTAATCGATCTTTAAAAAATCATATTCTAAAGATATTTAAAATATATATATATATATATATATATATATATATATATATATATATATATATATATATATATATATATATATATATATATATATATATATTCTGATCTTAAAATCCAAACTGATTTGGTAGATTTCTCACGTGTTCGGAGTTGACCCCCTTAGCAAACAAGGCTATAATATGTTAGACATAGGCAACCACGGGTACAATAATCTAGTTTATGCATAATACAAGACATATAGTCTAAGGTAAAATTTTTTATAAATATGAAATTTAGTATCAAAGTAAAATTAAATACATAACCGAACAAATTCGCTACCCAGAATTAAATAATCATATTGGTTTTTCTGAAATAAAATAAGATTGAGAAAATATATTTTTTGTTATATATACACTCACATCTAATATGCAAGACTTTAAATGCATAAAGTTCGTCGTGACAATTCTTTTGTACATATTTCCGATTGAAGACTTTTTATCACTGCTTCAGAAACTTCAAACTTATTTAACAACAGATTTTATAAATATTCAAATGGGATTTTATTCTATCAGTGATTTCATCATTTCTACTGTGTATCTTATGTCTCATTCAAAATATCAAGTTTAAGACCAATACATCAATTATGTGCTAATTATTAATAGATGAGAATGAAAGTGCCCAAACCCCTCCTCACGAATTTCTGTCCACAAATTTATGTTGAAATCCCCAATTTGGGGAGATATACTCTTATCTGGCTACGCTGCCCCTGGTTGCTAAATATTTAGATAATACGAGATAATTAAAGTCTGGAAGAGCGCATGTGTATATTGAGAGCAGTGTTGCCAGCGAGAGACAGGAAAAAGTTACGCTTTTCCTTCAAAAAAGTTACATTTTTCCATTAAAGTTACATTTTGAAAATTTCTATAAATAAATAGTAATTTAATGTAATTTATATAATATACAGTAAAGCGTTTTATTGCATATTTCAAGAAAATAACAAGAAAACAAATTTATTTTTTGAAGAAATACAAGATAAAATAAAATAAATAGAAAAACGTATGAAAAAACAAAACAGCCCGATGATTTTTATAAGCATTTAAGTCAGGACTCAATTCGCCATTCAATAAAATTAATTAAGGTAGCATTTTTTAGCTTAATCCGTTTAACCTTTTTCTAGAATAGAATTTACTACTTTAATAATTAAAAAAAACGTTATTAATTTTAGTCTTCTTTGCTTTAAACTTTAACATAAAATTACTAAAATTTCTCCGTAAAAGACAGCTTTCTTCTAAATCAAGGTACGGTATGGTACCACAAGCAAGTGGTCAAATTTTTAAAGCGGAATAACTAAAAATGCTAACAATTTTCGCAATTTTAAATGGAGTAGTTTTTTGCATAAAATTAGTGCAACTCATTTATTTCACAGCTAGGAAAAATTGTTGATAAAAACATTTTGCTGTTTCTTAACATGAAGCAAGAAACATTTCGTGATTTCTCACTAATAGAATAGAGTAAAACTTTAGCAACGTTATTTTTATTTATTTCAAACCAATTTTTTATTTAGAATTTTGATAGCATTTGCAAGTAACCTTTGTTATTAAAATTATTAATTAACATGATAAGAAAGGTGGATATGTTAAAAAAGGTTTTTATCTTAAGTAATTAAAAAAGCACTTTTTAGTGATATTACTTTATTTCGTCCGTACCAAAAGTTAAGAAAATTTTGCCAAATATAACGAAATTATACATGTTACTCGGAGCCCTCAAAAGTTACAAAAAATGTATAAAATGTAACCAAACGGGAACACTGATTGAGAGACATTAAAATAATAAAGAGTTAAAAAAGCAATTTTAATGAGAAAAAGACATATATCCATTTGTACATATGTGTGCATGTACATATATTTTCAGTAATAAAAATTAAACAAAACTTTTTTTTTTTTATCACAGCGTTTTTAAAAAGCCACTGTTGTTTTATGTATATACAAATATTTGTATATATAATTTGCATGTTGTTTATATAAAATTATTGAAATATATTTTATTGTATTGTATTAATGCAAACATAAATAAGTTTTACAAAGAACATAAGAAATATTGGTTGTTTCGATTTTAATTATTAGTACGTAGTAATTGGGATTTAAGAAAATAAAGCCTTAAAACTTTCTACGACTTTATTTTATATTTAAACATAAAAAGCATTTTTGTATGCTTGCAATGGGTGGGATATACTAGTAGCTTTTAGTACATTCGTCAAGAAATAACTAATTTAGTCTGTTTTGAAAGGTTTTGAAAAATAAAACATATATCCATATATTTATGCAGCTTGAAATTTGCTGCCTCTTTCCTTTTTCTCTCTCTCAACATCTTTCTCTCTATTGCATACATTTACAAACTTAAATCTTTACAAAAATGTATTTAATTGTATATCTTGCTGTAATAAATAATATTTTTCTTTTATTTATTCCTACCCCCAAATCCCCACACAAATCATAACTACCCACTACACTCTTAACCCTCTAGTTCTCCGCTTTAGACATTTTTAGAGTATCCCTCATGTGTATGAACTAACAGATATATGTACATAAATATTTATATGTATTTATAGTCGTTCATCTACTCTTTATTACAAATGTTGTATGTAGATACCTACATTTGTATGTACATAAGCATACATATAATTACCAAAGGATTACATTTAAGGAATAGGAAAATTATAATTTGGGTGTGTTCTTTCTGTACAATAAATTTAAGTTATTTTTTGAATATTAAATCATAATCAGAGAGGTAAACTTTAATTTGGTCTATTGGGGTTTAATTACATAAGTAAATAATAAGTTTTAAATTCTTAAGGGTCGTTTCTTAACTTTCAGAAACTTTTTTTGCCAATTTTTTGTGATTCATACATCTCGATTCATATTTATTGTTTGTTCCGTAATATTTGTAACCATAAAAGTAATAAAAAAGCGTTTATATAATTATTCGCTTTTATTTATTTATTTATTAAAATTTTTTTGGTAATCAAATTGTATTTAAGGCAAAAACAAACATGGAAGCCAATTAATACTTCACACCTAAAGAAATTAAATTTTTATATGCTCTTTGTGAAGATTATACCATCCGTCAATAAAAGTCGGAACATTGTAGCGCAGTAACTATATATATATATTAAATTATATTAAAAATTAAAAGGCAGGGGTGTTGTGTTGCCCGTTGCCTCCTGAACGTGGACCGATCTTGCAGAATTTTAACAACAACATTTTCTCTAGCTCATCTAGTGCCTTCGCAAATTTGATTTTAAAACTTTCACGGACGAACATTGCTTAATCGAAATTAGAAACGAAAACGAAATTACAAACTTAGGTGTTAAAATCGAATGCTTAGAGATTATTTTAATCTACTGAATATTCCAATTTAATAGATAATTATTGAGTTAAAAAAATAACACAAACCAAGAAATACTTTGGCTGACAGGTACATTTTCTATAAGTGATATTGCATTTGGCATCTTAAAAAAAATATTACTTTTGTTGTAGCACTTGGTGAACTAGACAAAGTAAAAATACGCCAGTCGATCAGACATAGTTTAAAAAAAATCGGTCCATGTTTCTCGAGAGAGCGAGCAAAATACCATGTCTTTTTATTCTTGAGATAAAAAATTTATTTTACGGAGAGATTGTTAAATGGAAGAAACTATTCGGAGTTATGGGCGCCTAAAGTTTTTATAAATATTCTGTCATATCTACTACATTTTGTGGCGGCCATACATATAAAAAAACAAATGGGTTAAGACCCATTACGAACTATATTAACCTGTTCTCCATGTACAAACATTTTTCCCATATGCATTTATAGGGAACCTGATAGTTTACTTAGAATGCTTTCCTATGATACCCCTATTGTCCCGTTCCACCCAAAAAAAAAAAAAAAAAAAAAAAATAAAAACAATTATACATTATACAATTTGTTATTACATTTAGTGTTCATTTATTTCGCAGTAAGCAAGTACATAAATTTTTACTAAAACGGTTCCATTTTTGTACTAACTGAACTAATTTTTTTTTTTTTGAAAGAGAAGTAGAACTTTAGTTATTATTACCTATTAAGTTATTTTGGTAACCGTGCTACATTCTTTAGAAAAGGGATAGATGAGAGATAAGACAGGTGGTGAAGAAGAGAGATAGAGAGTTAGTTATTTTACTTCGCCGGTGAATATGATATGAAGAAGTACCGACGAAGGAGGCTGCACGTTTTCATGTTAATTCTGAATATGTATTTATACCATTAAACAGAAAAAAACATTTATTTATTTTTTGATTGCCGCAGGGGTCGAAACCCTGGACAACCAAGTTTGTAGTCACCGTGTTTACCACTTCGACTACAGCAGCCGCCATATTTAATTTATATTCTTTTTAGAGAAAACTTTTTTTGTCATAATTAGTTACTCATTCTATGACAGTAAGAAACGTTTACTAAGGCCAGAACTTATGTTGAGCAAAAAGCCTCTTTTACTAAAAAAATATTATTTTGAAAGCTGGTAAGAATAGTAATTGCTTTAAATCTATCTTTTAGTTCTGTTAGAGAGAAGATGGACCACGACTCCTATTCTGTTTTTCACAAACCTCTTAACTCATGCAAAATTGTCAGCATTGTTTAAAACGACAATGTAAACAATTATTGAGGGGAATCATAAAAAATATATCAAGACAAGTGGAATAATTTTATGATTGTAAATAAATTATTAAATAATTTATAAGATTGTCCCGCACAATAAATTCCTTCCATTTAAAGCCACTTGATATTTAAAAACAAAAATCATTTGGTATTTATGGAATCTAAAAACCATAAACACAGTTTAAGACTGTTGATTAACTAACTAAAAGATTAATCCTATCAAATGCAAGCATGTTTCAGTTTTGTATGTATATACTTCTTTGGTAAACTGACGCCATAACTTGCAGTTTTAGTAAATTTAAAAAAAAAAAGTTTTCTCTGGCAACTTTGTGCATAGTTTCGAGGCAGCAGAATAGCAGCTGACATACGTTTAATTTGAACATAATTTGATAGTTTGAATTTTTATATGATCCCTCTTCGGATTACGCTAATACGCTGCAAGCTTCTTCGTTTTTGATAAATCCCGAAAACTAAAAACAATTCATATGCTCGTTGTCTCGCTCTAGCAACGTGCATATTATCAATAATTTCCGAAAAAGATTGTATAAATATCTCCTGACGCATCTTCTTTGATTTGTTTAAGTGTCTCGCCTTTAAAAACCAAGAAATTATTATTATCATTTTTTTATAGTAACAAATATAATATTAGCTCAACATATTTCAAAAACCTTTTTCTTATAGCTCTTTTTATAATTTAGTAAATCTATATTGACCCTTATACTTACCCGAGTACAAGTCCAACGTAAAGTAGAAAATATCGCATTGAGTTTCTTAAATTTTAATATTAGTGATTAAAGGATTAAATCAAACATGATAAACATCTGTGAGTAGTAAAAAAGGATTGCTGCCTTTCTTCATAGTCTTTCTTGAGTACTAATGATCACACAAAAGTAAAACTACAGTTTCTTAACGAAAAATTTACGTATCAAAACCACAAATATGATTTGATATGATCGCACACATGCTGGCCACATTATTGCTTATTATAGGTAAACTATTCCGGAAAGACACAACATAATAAATGCTAAGCCTATTTAAAGATTACAAAGTCTAGCAACCAGACTGCATACTTAATGTGTTTCCCTACCTGTGCTTCAATGGCACCAGCCAAAGTTCATACGGTTACACTCCATAATCGAATCAAACTCTAGCGAAATACATAAATCCAGATTATCCAACCCCCGGCTTCGCCCTGAGGTAACATTGCCATAACTAAAGATTTAAACAAACTATAATAGGAAAATGACGCAAAAATTAAAAAAAAATATTTCATGCAGATTCCCAAAAAAAAAAAAATATTATAACTCTGTTGGTTACATTGTGTTGCTTTCTACTTTATTACTATAATTTATTCAATTCGTTTGGACCAAAAATTTGTGACGAGTTTCCTGAAGAGCTAACTAAACTTTCAAAATCAATATTGTTAGATTTCAAATAATTTAATCGGGAATTTTGCACGGTTAAAATTAATTAATGTTAATTCTACAATACATTCGCGTAATAAATTTTGAAATAACATTTAACTGGATTGAATGTAACACTACACCATCAGGCAATTTAACAAAATATATTAAAGATATCAATTTAACAAAGCTGCAATTGAAAAATTATGAAAACCGACACTCCCACAAAAACAAAGCATAACACACAAAGAACGTTTCTATTGCCAGATTGACTGGAGCTAAATATATAAATGAAAAAAGAAGAAAGTTAAGAAAGGATGTGACTTTTAACTGGTAGAATTAAATAATTAAGGACTTACGTTCTTGTACTGTGAGAGTAACAACAAAAATATGTTTTGGCTTTTAATTCCTGTTTTTGGTTGGTTAATTGGCTAAATTTTACCAACTGGCTACAGCAGCAACAAAGTACACCATCAACATCACCTAATGATAATAGAGTACTTCCATATATGTATATAAATCCAAGTAAGTGCTCTGTGAGGGTGCGATATTGAAGGTGGTTGTTGGTGGTGGTAATGGCGATGTTAATTTTTTCCAATTCAATTCAAACCTTTTATCCATTTGACCATTTTAACAAATCACATACCAAAACAAGGAATAATAAAACAAATAAACTAGAGCAGCGATTATTTAGGGTTGCTTTGCACATAGCCACACTCAGTGTCGCTCTCTTTCCTTTAATGGATGTATGTACGTATCGTTGAATTGACACACTAGACTTTTAGTATTGACCACATGGTTGTTTAAGGATTTAATATTTTGCGGATGTGCTTGTTGTTGGTGATTAAAACCAAATCTATTAATTTATGGGTTCTTAATCTTTTTAGCATATAACAAAATGTTTTTCGTAAATTGGAGTTCTTTTTCGAGACAAAAACAGTTACATGTACACATTTATTTTTGATTCCTAAAGTTGAGATTATTAACTGAAAACAATTGTCATTTTCTCTGTCAGCACATACAAAATAAAATCGATTTAATTTTTTTATTATCACTTTTTTGTTCGATAATATTTATCCAGTGATTTCTCCCCAAAGCTAAAGCTTGTTATATATAGATACCAGGGGCCCAAGCTCAGCCACTTCTTATAATTGGGTAACAGAAACACGTTGCTGAAAGTCCAAGCTCGAGACTAAAAATACGAAGCATATGCAGGTAAGCAACACAACAAATAGTGTTGTTTTCTTTTCTCATAGACAATAAAATCACTAGACAATTTACCTAACAACGTTGGTGAATTCCTCTTTCATCGTCAAATATATTTTCGCCAAAAAAGTTAATCAAGATATTGATATAAAGCTCTCTCGGTACCACGATGAATCCTGAATTACTACCTCATCACATACGAGATATAGAGGTAAAGAAGCAATCATAGCAGCGAGAAGAAGGTAATGGCACCAAAAGACAGCAAAGAAAATTTGGAGGCAAGACGTGGAACCAATCTACAAAGAATTTTCTTGGATTTTTTGTTTAATTTTAGGAATTTGGCAATGGCCATAAGTAATTAATGACCAGATTATTTTCTTTTCTAAATTTCAGAAAACATCTTGATGTAAAAAGATTTTCTATTCATTAAAGGTTTAGATACTTAATTTAAATAATAACTCATAATAATCTGTGGCTAGTGATGGCAAAAACAAAAAAATATTAATCGTTTAATTAATAACATTATTGATCCCGAAATCATTAACTGCGAACAATAAATCGATTGATAGGGAAATGACTCAGTTTTTTTTTTTTGTCATAACTAACGTAAATTATACACAGTGTTATAGAAAACGTAGTTAATTAGGTTTATTTTTAAAGCAGTGTTTCAAACTCGTATCAATTAGTTTTGTTAATAAGAAGTTAAAAAATATAAGCTCGGTTAGTAGTCAGCCATTCTTGTTGCGGTTGTACAGTAATATTTTTAACCGACTTAAAAAAAGGAAGAAGGTTATCAATTCGACTGAATGTTGCTTTTTTATGTTTGTACCTGCAGAACTCAGTCATTTCTAAACCGATTTTGAAAATTATTATTATTATGATGCTTACAAATTGGTCCCCTTTTAAAAACAGTTCATAGTTTTAAAAATTAAAGGGTGTCCCCATACAACATACATGTTTTTTAACTGTATTATGAACCGTAAAAAATGCCTATTACTAAAGCTCCCAATAGCGAAAATTAATACAAAAATAAATCTAAAAATTAAAGCGTGTCCCCATAGATGAAGTAATTGACTTATATGCGCGTATCTTTTAAACCGTGATAGCCAAACGCTTGGACAGTATGTCGATTACTATGACCGTTATATTAAAGTATAAACATTTAAAATTATAAATTAAAGGGTGTTCCAATAGTTAGTGTACTTTGATGTATCTGGCCAAACCTGGTTTTGTAGCTAGATAGTTGATATTTACAAAGAACCTTTATTGCTAAGTCCGCTATAACAAAAAGTATAAAATTTGAATTTAGTAATTTAAGGGTGTTCCCATGTTTGAGGTAAATTATACTATATGGCCTTATCGTTTGAACCGTTATATACAAACACTTGAAAATTAAACAGAATGTCCACCACTTTTTCTGGTATATTAAAAAGTATAAATATTTAAAATTATAAATTATAGGATGTTACAATTGCACTGTTATTTGATGTATATTACTAAACTGTTGAACACTTGATTGAAATTTGCACAGAACCTTTATTGCTAAGTCCGCTATAACAAGTAGAAAACTTGAAATTGGAAAAAAGGGTGTCCCTGTTTGACCTATATGCCACTATCTTTTAAACCGTTATGCACAAAGTCTTGAAAATTATACAGAAAATCAATTACTATATCAAGTATAATATTTAAAATAAAAATTAAAGGGTGCCTTAATGGTTGTAATTTGATGTATATGGCCAATCTTTTAAACTAACTAACGCTTAGAATTTAAACAAATTTTGTTTTACTGTGTCAGCAATTAAAAGTTAACAAAATAAGGGGTGACCACATAACTGCCGAATTTTCTTGTTTATTCTGCATTCATATTTTGTTCTACGACTTATAGAAAATCCTGACGCAATCTTTCTTGAATATAATATAATATAATATAATATAATATAATATAATATAATATAATATAGTTAATGTATAATTACCTTCCTTAAGAAATATGATTTTATGTTTGTCTGTTTTGAAGTCGGTTTTTTGGCAAGAATTATTGTTTAACAAAGTAGAGTTAAAGCCATTTCGTTACTTATGTATTTCATATTTTGATAATTTTTCTCTGTTAACGGAATATTTAACACATGATAAAATGTCTGTCTTCGTTAAAGGTCTATACCAACCTCCAAAAATTGTAGGTCATTTGTAAATTGAAACTTCTGCGAAATTACACATGTTTTCAAACTGAAAACATATACACAAAAAGCATCTTTTGTGAAAGCAGCTTAAGATTTTGCTGATGTATAAAGTGTTCCGGCAAATCGGTCAAACATATAATTGGCGGTATTTTATCTAAGTATTAAGAAAAAAAAAAAACAAAACAAATTGATTAGCATAATTTATGTATATATATATATATATATATATATATATATATATATATATATATATATATATATATATATATATATCTTTATATATATATATATATATATTTATTAGTATAATCATTGTTGTTATATATATATTATATATATTATTTGCCGCAAAGTAATCGACCGATAAGTTTTTCGATTAGTCGCTCCATCACTACTTTGACACGCTACTACTAAAATCAGATTCTGTTCGTCCTTATCGGTTGTTTTTACATGTTGTGTTTATATAACAGTGACTCTGCTCGCGCACCTTATAAATTCGAAAACTTTTTTGAAATTGTTAAGTTTTGATAAGACGTTCAAAATTATTGTGCAGTTTCCACTTAGCGTCTTTTAAATAAATAAATATATTTCGTAAAGTATCATTTGCAAAATGCTGCGATTATATCTGCGGTGTGGAAAAATCTGTGTTTAGTATTTTCCCAAGTTCTGTGTGTAAATCACGTCATTCTACTAGGCTGAGAGATGTTCGTTTGGATAGCCCTTTTGCTGTACCACATGGATTTTTAGACTGTTCGATCCCAATTTTTAAGCGCAATTTTTGAAGCTTAAGAAAACATTCCGCTTTTTTCTTTAAGCTCACTAGTTTTGATTTAGTACTCAGTCTTCTGCCTACTCTTGCTTTGATTTCTTGCAAACATATGGCATTTGTTGAACTGCCATTTGAATTAAAGTGTTTTAACGTCTGACATGCAGTAAACCTAAATTTTTGATTCTTCCCTGAAAAGTCCCCATGGGCATCCATTTAATCAGTAATGTTTATTCATCTGTGTTTCAGAATCTGATTGTTTCCGTTTATGTACTTTATTTAATTTATGATTATTTGTGCGTACCATAAATACACCTAAGACATGCTGAGGGGCTCCATAGCGGTCATGTTTTTAAACCTTTTTGGTTGCACTTGGCATTTAAAAACAATAGAAGGTTCCTCTACGTAACAACCATCATCTGCGAATTTTATTCTTGTGCTTACAACAAAATTTATATAATTAATTTTATTTTCTAATTAAACAACCACTAGGTCAGTTTAAAAATAAAAATATTGTTTATTAGTTTTTATTTTTTCTTTTAATAT
This sequence comes from Cistogaster globosa, assembly GCA_937654795.1. NCBI lineage: Eukaryota > Metazoa > Arthropoda > Insecta > Diptera > Tachinidae > Cistogaster > Cistogaster globosa. The sequence continues at coordinate 12,120,758 of OW569408.1, forward strand.
TTGGCCACACCGTTGGGTGGCATCTTCAGAAAACAGGAAACAAAATTATTAAAAATTAAATTTTTTTCAAAAACAAAAATTCTATTGAACAAATTAGTCAAACTAACTCAAAAAATTTTCAAAAAACAAAGACAAAAAATCCAAACATTTTAAAATATACATACTCATAAATTTTCATTACTCAAAACACACATTCAAATTTTAAATTTCAAAAAATAAAAAATACATAAAACATTATACAAATACAAACACATAAATTTTCTTAATAAAAATATTAAAAATAACTAAGTTAAGATACATTCTAATGTTCACTATTTTTTATGCACTAAATGTCTGCAACACTGCGCAAAATTATCAGTATCAGCCTTAAAGTTTATTCTTTTTGTTATTGGCACTTTAATTATTTGTAGCATCTCCAACATATACCGACGTTTATAATTATTAACTATATTTAAAACTGATGCATTTTCAAAATGAGGAAGATTTAATCTTGCGCAATGGGAAGATAATGCAGTTTTTTGTGGATTATTAACTTCTCCATATCTTTGATCAGATATATATATATATATATATATATATATATATATATATATATATATATATATATATATATATATATATATATATATATATTTTTTTTTTTTTTATAGTTGAAATTGCAGTTGGGCGTGATAGGTACTTTCGATACAAAGTAAATAACTATAACCGTGTCTATGGAAACTGCAGTAGGGATAATCTTGAAATCTTCTTATTTTTGTGCATAGCACAGCAAAAAACAGGCTGCATTCGAATAGTGGGCGTGGTGTCTCCTAAACGGGGTAAAATGTGAAATTATAAACACATGACCCAAATTTTAGTGTGCAAAAAACGCTGTGAATTTAATCCGAGAACTTGATAACCCACATAGAAAGTGAAACATCATTATCGTGTACCCGTGTACCTACGAAACTGTTATACATAGGTAGGAGTCCCGTAATTTTATTAGTATGCAAAGCCTAGTAAAAATAGACTAGATTGGAACAATGGCCGTTGTACCTTTCATACAAAGTAATAATTTGTTACCTTCAGGTAACGAAACGCTCCAGATATGGTTAGTGGTAATTTTCAAATTTATAGGTAGGTATTTAATTTATTATCTTTAAAACCTGTTTTAAAATTCCTAGTGATTTATTCGTATTTTTACCACTTTTAATGAAAATTATTGTTTGACTATCCTTTCAAAATAAATCAATTATTCGTTCAAAAATATCTTTTTAAAGTTTATGATTAAATATTACTCTTTTAAGTACCACCATTTATCAACATCATTACTTGGTATAAGAGTACTTTCAACAACAAAAGTGTTGAATGAAAATACCAATTACTGGCTTCAGTTTCTCTTTATACATAAACATTTTTTTCTTTGGCTACTGAATCTTAAGCTTGAATGTCATTGGTTAATTACTGTTTTTGTTTTGCTGACGTTATAAACAAAAGCACAACAACAGCAAAAGTAGAGAAAAAACGAAGGAACAGAGATGTGTAATTAGAACTTAGCTGACGAGATAAACGGACAAACCTACATACATGCGAATATATTCATTCGCACTCATTCATAATGAATGCATGTTTGTGTGCTTGCAAAGAGAAGCTTTTCAACTCGTTCGTACTCGGTTTTTTGTTTTAATCAGCAAAGACTAATGCACACATTAAATGTTTGCATCTAATTGGTGGGTTAATGATTTATTTAAGCATTTTCTTTTTGTTTTGTACTTTCTGGTAATAATTCTATTAATTAATTGAGTAGAGTGATTTAATATTGCGTCAAACTAATTGTAGAAGAGTAATGAGAAAAATTAGACTGACATTTTTTAACTTAACCATATATTGGGGTGGATAACTACTGTGAATTTTGTAATATGAAAATTCATTACACGCCTGCTCAGAAGTTCGTTTCTCTAATAAGAACTAAAATCTTCAAACAATAATAAGAACTAAAATCGTCAAACAATTAAAGTCAAATTTGCACTTCTATATGTAGATGTGTGTTTTGAAGATATTCCTTTTTTCATGCATCTCTTGTAGCATCTTCCTACAAAACATTACGTTTTCCAGCTTTTACTCTTTTACTCATACGTGTACTTTATATTACAAAAAATTATTGTTAAAACTTCCTATTTTTAATTAAATTTGTTTCATTAAAAACATTGACCCATATTCATAGTTATATACTAAAGTCGACTCTTGCTGAAGTATATTCTAAACCAACGGTTCTCAAATGGGGGTCCGTAGAAACCATCCAAGGGGTCCGCATGATGAACCGAAAATGCAGTGTTTTCAAAAATAATTAAAGTTTTATTTTGAATTTGGGCTTCAGAGGGGTATGCAAAAAAAAATTAGTTTACTAGGGGTCCATCAGCAGGAATTTGATGAGAACCCCTGCTCTAAACTAAAATGCTCTTAATATCTTTTTTGCTTTCATAGGTGAAAATAAAGCATTCTTTATGTAGAATCGACAAACATTAGAAAAAAGTAACCCTGTTGTTATTTTGTTCACTTTGGTATAAAAATCAGATAAAGAGTATTGTGTTCTTAAACCAAATAAAATAATTATGGAAAAATGAGTTAAAAACAGCTTTAGCTAGTTTTAAATTTAGAGTTGACTTTAACGCCAAAAGTATATTTTAAATTGTCTATGAATGAGTTAGAGTCGACTTTAAAGTAAAACCGACTTTTGTTCCCTTAAAATAGACTTTATTTTAACTATGAATATGGGCCATTTTATTTTTCGCTAAACAAAAATTGAGTAAAAGTAAATAAAGCATTAATCATCTTTTTCAAATATTCTATAGTGTAGATCAGGGGTTCTCATCAAATTCCTGCTCACGGACCCCTTGTAAACTAATTTTATTTCGCGGACCCCTCTGAAGCCCAAATTCATAATAAAACTCTTATTATTTTTGAAAACACTGCTTTTTCGGTTCTTCATGCGGACCCCTTGGATGGTTGCTACGGACCCCCAGGGGTCCACGGACCCCCATTTGAGAACCGTTGGTGTAGATAGTGATCAAGCTGGAGCCCAAAGTTATGCAATAATAATATAGTTAAAAAAAACGTTATTCAAATTGGGAAGCGTAGATGCGCCCTTTGGCCGATATGATAACGATAGCGATGCTACAGACAAAATATCGTCAAAAAATTATTTATTAAATTAAAAGTAAAAAGTCGGTAATAACATTAAAAGAAATATTGCATAATAAAAAATACTAACATGCGGCATGTCATAATGGACATTATGTCGCACGAGAAAGTGACATAATGTACATCAACGTAGAGTCATAGCTCATAACATCCATTGTTATTATAAGTATATTTTATGGTATTCTATGTAAAAGATGTTTTTATAAAATGTCTTGCATAAAATCTTTGGTAAGCGAAGCCGTTGTTTGTTATACTCCGCCCGCCAAAAATGTCTAAATAGATTACATATCTGTTATTTCTTAGCTTTAAAATGTGGTAGGTCCCATCCCGTAATCTATCTTAGTATGTCCACAATTACCAAAATCCCTCAGAGAAACGATGTGGGGTCATAAAAATTTTTCAATGATTTTTTTCATATATCCTAAATACTTTTCCAAAAATGTCTAAAAAGATTACATATCTGTGATTTCTTAGCTTTAAAATGTGGTAGGTCCCATCCCGTAATCTATCTTAGTTTGTCCACAATTACCAAAATCCCTCAGAGAAACGATGTGGGGTCATAAAAATTTTTCAATGATTTTTTTCATATATCCTAAATACTTTTCCAAAAATGTCTAAATAGATTACATATCTATGATTTATTAGCTTTAAAATGTGGTAGGTCCCATCCCGTAATCTATCTTAGTTTGTCCACAATTACCAAAATCCCTCAGAGAAACGATGTGGGGTCATAAAAATTTTTCAATGATTTTTTTCATATATCCTAAATACTTTTCCAAAAATGTCTAAACAGATTACATATCTATGATTTATTAGCTTTAAAATGTGGTAGGTCCCATCCCGTAATCTATCTTAGTTTGTCCACAATTACCAAAATCCCTCAGAGAAACGATGTGGGGTCATAAAAATTTATTCAATGATTTTTTTCATATATCCTAAATACTTTTCCAAAAATGTCTAAATAGATTACATATCTGTGATTTCTTAGCTTTAAAATGTGGTCGGTCCCATTCCGTAATCTATCTTAGTTTGTCCACAACTTCCAAAACCCCTCTTCATACTCTTTTATACGAATATTTAAAGTATTTAAATATGTCCCAAATACGAAAACATGTTTACAAATTTGTCCTAAATACGAAAACATATTTGTAAATATGTCACAAATATTAAAAACATATTTGCAAATATGTTTTGACGTAAGTTGTTACGTCAAAACATATTTAACTCGGCATATTTATCTTCACTCACTTAATTTGGTTCACAATATCTAGGGATCGTATCCGGGATAAAAAAAAAATTTTGAGTAAAGATCTTTGGGTTATAATCGATTTTTTGGGTGAAAATGTGTGTTCAGTTTGGGGAATTTTTAGTGAACTTTTTAATAAATTTCATTTTTAATTTAATTTTCTTTTAATTTTTGGATTTTAAAGTTAATTTGTGAATTTAGCGTTATTACTTAACATCTATTTGTAAGTTTGTTTGTTTATTTATTGGTAAGTTAAACTCGGCAAATGGCAGAACCGATTTTAATGAAACTTGAAACACAGGTAGGTCTTTGTCTGGAAGGTGCAATAGCGTATTAAGAGAGTGGAAAAGTTAGAAGCAGGCATTTTATTAGGTCACGCCTAAAACGATAATTATGAAACTCGAAAGAAACAGGATAGAAAAAGGAGGAAAGGTGACATCTACGGCTGCACCGACTAAAAAAAAAAGTATTAAAATTTGCAACATGATTTGATATTGATATAGAAAGCCGAATAATTTATATTAACTAAAAAAAAAGCAAGTGGAGAAGTAATAAAATGTGCAATTTTATGCATCTAACCCGATTTTAAAATGCAGTCCTAGGTCAGAGGGATCCAATAGGAAGAATGTACAAAATATACTGTTCTTATTTAACATATCTCAAGTAACAATCCGAAGATATTTTAAATTCTTGATAATAAAATAGGTCATTGAAAATAAATTCAAAGATTATAAAAATTTAAAAAGCAAGAGTCAGCTATAAGGGTGGCAGAGACGAAAAAAAAGAAGCAAGTAGTATGTATGGAGTGTACTCGTAATGTTACCATATCGTTAAATTTTTTAAGTGTAGTCGTAACTCTATAAAAATTTTATATAAAAATTGTTGCTTATTTTGCTTAATACATACTAAATCAAGAGCTATAAATTAAAAAGAAATCGACAAATACATGAAGAGACTACTTTTATGCCTTTATTCAGTAACAGTGATCCCCTAAGAAGAAAAAACCACATTCTAATATGTATGTTATTACACGTTCGATTATGAAATATTGTTTCTCATTCGTGTGAGGTGAAGCCCAATAGTAAACAACGCTTTAGTAACTTATCCAGCGCTTAAAAAGACCATAAAATTTGACCCAGGTAACGCCGGATAACGCAAGCTAAAATTAAATAAAACTAATTTAAAAATAAATCACCTAATTAAAATATATGATTTTGGGTTTGCAGAAGCCAAATTTCGTTTAAATAAATATGTTTGGGGTGTTTTGTATGCCCTTCACCACAGATGGAAAAAGGGTATATCTAAGTTTGTTATTCCGCTTGTTATTTCTACACTATCCATTTTCGACCCCATACAGTATATATATTCTGAGTTCTTATGCATAGCGAATTCGATTGAGCGATGTCTGTCTGTCCGTCCGTATAAGAGAAAACTTAATTTGTCCATATCATTTGGGTCTAATCTAGTTTAGTTAAGTAACTCCAATCAATTAAAAAAATAAATGAGGCGATAGACAATTAAATAATAAGAAAAAAACATCTTGTGAAAAAAGTGGTGCTCACCTATGTATATTTTTCGAGTTATGTGCGTCTGAACTTTTCATAGAAAAGTACGATCGTGGACAATATTTTTTAACGTATCAATATAGGTATCATTTTAAAGCTTTTAAAGAGATCTTTAAAGAAAAACTAAGATTCTTTTAATATTCTTAACCGATTATGCAATATTTGTTTTTTTTTTTTTTAATAGGAGCTACTTTACTAAACTAGATTTACATACATGGTGAAGGGTATATTAAATTTAGACTGTAGAAGACTTTTTTTATCATTTTCATGACTTATTCAGAATTTTTTTTTCTGAAAATTCGGTTTTTAACTACAACAACATGGCAAAAATATAACAAAACAGCGGAGCTTGCTTACTGGACCGACGTTGCTGAATTTTATTAGCAACTTTAAAGAAAAATTTCCTTACAGATTAGTGTGCTTAATATATCTTCAGTTTTATTCAAGACTGATTTTAATCCGACAGACAGACAACGTTAAATCAAATTTCCTATGTAATCATTCAAATAATGAATTATGTAAACTTTAAGAGGATGAAATTCAATTTTATAGATATAAAAAACGGAATAATTTTCCATTGATTTTGAGCTTTTCACTTTTGATGCAAGGTATAAAAAAATTTTTTTGTTTTATAATAAGAAAATGTTTTTTTGAAAAATAACTTTATGTTATTGATATTTAAATATAATTCCGACCATTTAGCTACTAGGATGGCACATATATGTTGCGTTTAAAGTATTCAGTGTCCAATTGCTTAGAAAAACGTAAAATTAATAGATACGCTACTTTGTACAGCGGCTAACGTTCGTTCGGCATTTTACAGGATGCATATTCTCATTTAGAGTCTACGCGGTGCGAAAAAGATCATATTAAGTCGAATTAGCTGCTCTAATGGACGATTATGTCTATCGTGTCGTTATGCTCGATAAGTTTCGTTATCACAACCAGTATTGTCATTAAGATTCCACACTTTGGGTGAGCTTTACTGCGGCATGACTCTATTCATTATAAAATGGCAAATAAAACGAAACGCTATCAAGCAAAACAGTGTTACTAACTGAAAGTTGAGGCTGCTGTAGTCAAAGTGGTAAACACGTTGACTACAAACCTGGTGGTTTCAGGGTTCAAATCCTGCGGCAATCAAAATACAAAAAATGTTTTTTTCTGTTTAATAGTACAAATACATATTCAGAATGAACAAAAAACGTGCAGTCTCCTTCGTCGGTACTTTCTCATAGCAGATTCGCCGGCGAAGTAAAATAAATAACTCTCTCTCTCTCTCTCTTCTTTCACCACCTGTCTTATCTCTCATCTATCCCTTTCCTAAAGAATGTAGCACGGTTACGAAAAATAACTAAATAGGTTTTAATGCCTTAACCTGTTCTTTTTGGAAACAATTGACTTTAGTAGTATTTCACAAAGAAAAAAAGTAGGGTCACAACCTAAGCTCACATCTATATACGTGACCATTTACCTATGCGGCTACTTCAAATTTGGCACACATATGACAACTTATTCTCACACAATTTTTTACCGATTTACGATTATTCCCGATCTTACTGTGTGGCTTTCGGCAAATATATTATTTCTGCAGCTGAATCAAAAAATTTTCCGAGTTAGAAAATTCTCATAAAACTTTTACTTAAGTCTTGCTATTGACAGTAAATAACAATTGCAACAACTAAGAGTGCAACATTCGACTGTGCCGAATCTTATATACTCTTCACCAGAAGAACAGTAAAATAATTTTCTTTTTTCGCTAGAATATATATATATATATATATATCTTTGATATAAGGTATTTGAAATGTTGGTGAAATTTAGACGTTTTAATGATATTCCAATTACCTGGTATTGAATATATTTTTTTTTTTTCTGAAATTTGCAATAAGCAACAATAAGCAGCAAAAAAAGGACAATCAAAAATATAAGAAATATAGAGGCGCTCACCTTTTTTTTAACACACAATTTTAATTTTAACATGTTGATAAGCTTTGGATTTATTGTTGGGAGTGCAAGTAATATGGAACGATGAGTCTTAACAAAACGGAAAAACGTTTTTTTTTCTTTAACGATTTCGTGCAGCATAGGTCTTAAATACCGGTTTCAACAGCTTGTTCTGGCAATTTCCCAAAACCTTCTCAATACTTTTCAATCGGGTATTCACTACTTTTACTTTTATTTTTGTTGACCAATATTTAGATGTGTTTTTTAGCTTAGCTTGTACTTATACAGTGAGGAACCACTTATGAATACGAGTATATTCATTAATCGTTATTCAATACTACAGAACTTTGCCGGCACTAAAGCTTTGTTTAATTATTTTTTGTTAATGGAATAACAAAGTATGTTGGAAAGCAGTTCCACTTAATTTTTTTCACATTACCCTTAAATTTTTGTGCATTAAATAATAAAGATACTTAAGTATGTTATATCGCATTAAATTATTGCAAATTTGATTTGTCGCATTACAAACGCCTTTTTCTGCAATATTTACTAAAATAAATAAATAACCCATAACTGGGCACACTGCATTATATTTAAACTGCCTTTAAAATGAAGTACCCAGTAGATTTGTACTGACAATGAAATATACTTTTCATTGCTTGTAAAATCTTAGTGATTACTGCATTTTTTTCGGTAACCAGTAAAAATGTACTCATCACTTCGTTTTTTTTTTATTTTTCACAAATTTAAAATAAATAAATTTACTAACTCAATAAAAAAGTTTACTTGCACATGTTTATCGCAAAAACTTGTTTTAGCAATTAAGAAAATTAACTGGTAATGAAAATAAAATTGCAATATACAAATAAAGTGCCTGTGTATATTCTAGATTTAAATTTCAATCAATAAATATAATGGAACATAAAACAATTTGTAAATGGCTAAGGAACAAGACAGACTTTAATAAAGTATCAGTTAAATAATCTTAGACAACTGGAACATTATTGGTAAGAATTTGCTACAAGTTATAAATAAATCCCTTCAAACTGGCATATTTCCTGAAAGTTGAAAATAGTCAATGGTAACACCAATAGAAAAAGTGTCAAAAACAGTTAAATGTAAAGAATTCAGGCCAATAAATACCTTAAAAACTTATGAAAAAAATTAAAGAGAAAATTGTCAAAGAATAGTAAGAAAAATATATGGAACAACATAATTTGATATCTAAATACCAATCTGGTTTTCGTAAAAAATGCTCATGTGAAACCGCAATTTATTATGTTATTAATAAATAGAAGTATCGAGATGCAAAAAAGAGGGTAGTGGCAGTTTTCTTGGACTCTAAAAGGGTATTTGAGACTATTGATAGAGATTTATTCATTAAAAACTTTGTATGTATGGCATTAGAGAAAATGAATTGGAGTGGTTTAAATTTTATTTAAGAGAACCGGAAACAAATTACAAACGATAACGAATTTGTGGTGCCGCAGGGTTCTATTTTAGCAGCATTGCTTTTTATAATATATAATAACGTTATGCCGAATATTATAGATAAATACGATATGATGAGACTTTAATATATGTATGCTGAAGGAGAAACCGAGATACAATGTATAGATAACGTTACATGATATTAACAACATATACAAATGGCTAAAAATGAATAAAATAAAATAAAAGTTAAACTAAATTAAAGGAAATAAACATTAACGGTAACGTAATTTAAAAAAAAAAATAATGAAACAATTGAAAAAGTCAGGCAAATGAAATATCTCGGGTTTATAATCGACAAAGACTTAAAATTTAAACAACACGTGGAATATATACGCAGAAAAAAATTGGCAAAAAAATTGGCTTTTTTAAAAGAGTGCGGAACAAAATATCGATAATTACAGCAATAACTATGTACAATACTATGATCAAACCACACTTCGAATTTGAAGTAAGAATGACTACAGAAAATTCAAAACAAAGGTATGCGTTCCATATTAAAATGCAACAGATATAGGCCTACAAGACTGATGCTTAACACACTTCAATGGCTGAATATACAACAAAGACTAGAATTTAATACATTAAATTTTGTTAAGAAAATAAAGATGGAAAATGCCCCAGACAAAATTATATAATTTGCTCCCCAAATATCTTAAAATAGAAAGAGGTACTAATGTTTTTAAAAGAAACATTGCAATGTTTGTTAGAAGTAATATAAGCAACATAATTCAGTAGATTCAATGAAAAGAAAACAACAAAAATTGTTAAACAATTATTATATGTTTTAATTTAAAGTTTTTAATAAAACTAATATTACTAATACAAAAAAAAATGTGTTTGTAAAAAATTATTTTCTACAATTTTAATCATACTTTAAAGCGCCCATCTATAAAATGCATCATTTAACAGCATTTTGTTAAATCGGACCAAGGTAATAACCCTGCTGGACCTTGTTGCAAAAATAATAGGTACTTTTAAAAAACATTTATTTTTTTAAAAATTTTACAAAATACTTATGTGATAAAAAAGAAAAATTAATGATAACGGCAAGGATTTGTGTAGGTGCAATTCGTGCCACATAAAACTTTTTATTACGAATTGTAAACCTTTTTTACACACATATGTATGTCAGTCAAATATTTGCGTTCGCTTACCTTTTTGTTACAGAAGCGTTTTTATGGTTTTGAGCAAATTGCAGTCACAGGAAATTTTTTTAAAATAAAGTTTTTTTTAACGAGAAATTGCAATTTCCATTCTTATTGTAAAATTTAATGTTATAGATTTGAGCCAACAAGTTTTTGGTGACTTTTCAGGCAGATTTTTTAGGAAAGTTATGTTTCAAATATAATAAACTTTAAATTTAAGATTTATATTTTTTATTTGTATAATAAATTAATTTATTTTCATAAATAATAAAAAATTATGCTTTTATTGTTATTTTAAATTTGTTTTTAAAATTTAATATTTTATATAATTTTATTTAGCTTGTCGTTGGTTGTTTTTTACATTATAAGTATTAATTAGTTAAATTTATAGGAACTTTAGAGATTTCATGTTTGATTTATTTATTATTTTTTGCTTTCAAGCAATTCAATATATTTATATATTTATTAATTCTTGCAGTTATTTTGCTATATTTTATTATTATAATTTTTTTACTATAAAGAATTTAATAGGTATTAAGTTATATTTTTAAATCACTTTTTCCAAAAAAAAGGAAAACAGTAGACAGCACTGGCACAACAGTTAAATTGGTATTTTAACAGTTTTAGTTATGATCAAAACAGTTTTCGTTTGCTTTAAGAGTAATGCGAAAAAAACAACAGCAAAAATATATTTTTTTTTATAAATTAATTTCAATTTAGGTGATTTGTTGTTTTATTATTTTTATACAGATACTTATGTACAAATTTTTAATTTTTAAAGGAAAAAACAATGAAAGGAGTACACGCATTGCGCGGTTTACGCTAATGACGGTATTAGGACACATCTACAAAAAAGATACACATATCCATACAGAGCATATACGCTCACACATCCAACATGCCAGTCACAAAAACAACACTAGCATATAAAATAATTTTAAAAAATGAGTTAAAAAATTCCCCACTGCAAACACCTTTTTTTTCATATGATTTGTTTTTGTTACTATTTTCAGACCCACACACACATTTAAAAATAATTCAACTCTTTACTGTAGTTGTTTTTAACGACAGCTAAATGAGTGAATTATAAACATCCGCAGCAGCAGATCAAGAACAAGCAGTAGCATTTTAAGCTGGTTACAGATCAGACAAAAACGTTAACACGGCAGATGTGTTTTTATTTCAGGATTGAGAGGAGGAACGAGAGCTTTAGCTTGAGAGAAGGGAGCATAAATTTATTTACTCTGCAAGTAGTAATTTTTGCAATTTTTTCTTCTTCTTTATTTTAATGCTTAAACGCACTCTCCTTTATAAGTGATGAGACTTATTCTACCCCTTAAGTCAACATTATAGTACTACACTATTTCGGTACGTACATTTAAAATATGTAATATTTAAAGATTTAATTGTAAAAATACTAATCAAAAAGAACCTCATTAATAACATGAACTTCATATCTTAGCATAGCAAAGGCGGTACATAACTAAAACGTATTTATGTTTTCACAACTGCAAATTGTTAGCAAAATTTTCTTCAGTCGATCTACGTAAATATTAATTTTTTTATATGCATAATTTAAAAAATTTAACTGCTAAAACTTGACTATTAAAGAGATATTGTATAAAGTTTGAAATGAATTAACTCAAAAATAAACAGTTATTTCTAGTTTTTAGAATGCCCTCGTTGACTAATTATGAGTTTCTGTTTTCAAAACTATACTAAAAAATGGCTTTCAACTAAAATAAAGCAATTTTAAATTTTCAATCTATAATTTATAATATAATTTAATAATCCTTTAAGGCTGAAATTTTGGTTAATAAGGGAACTAAATACTACTTTAGCTAAAACCTCCTTATTAAAGTTTTTCAATATTTATCTTTTAAATTTTACAGCAACAACGCAGTTTTTCTAAAAAAAATTACAAAGACAAAGAAGTAAACATACTTCTAAAACAGAAGAAAACTGATAACATTCTAGAGAACATTAATGTTTTTTCCAATATACCAATTTTGGGGTACTTTTCCAAGTTTAAACCTAATTTGTTCATAAAATAGATATTTATAAAACACAATTTCACATTTTTCACCCCTAATTCATACACCCGTTGATGAAAATGCCTAATAATTTTGTCACATTTTTCTTTAACATTTTACTTGATAATAAAAACAATGCTCTCTCTCGCTCTCTTTTTCACTATACAATTCTCAAAATACAGCACATGAAAAGAAACAACTCATTAACTAAACATATACATTAAATTAAATACTCCACTCATTTAAAAAGAGTGTTTTTTTTTTGCATGCATATCATTTTCAGTAATTACTACCACTAGCGCCCGAAATTTGTAAAACCTACACATGCTCACTGCTGATAGGAAGTGATTTAAATAAGTAACTAAATATTTAATTTCTTTTTCATTTGTATTTCTTAAATTTTTGATTTAAAGAAGCCGACGGAAATAAAAAAATTGTTTAAATGCGAAGGAATATTTCTACAAAAATGCGAAAATGTTCTTTTGGATTTATAAAAACAGGCAGTTAATATGCACAAAATGTTAAAAAAACAACATTTCTAAATAAAAAATGCTTTTTGTTACTGTACATGGCATTAGCGATTACAGCTTAAAGTAGAATTAAAGGAGTTTGCAGTTCACAATCGAAGTAAGGCGACTTTAAAACAAACCTCATGCGATAACTTTGTAAAAACTGGCCCCAATAAAGTTAAATTTTTTGATAAGTTTCTCATACAAATCATTGTTTTTTTTACATAAATCTAACAATAAATAATTAACAAAAAAAAAAATTATAAAGCATGACATAACAACTAGCAAATAGCATCATGCAGTTTTCACATTAAAATCTAATGCAGTAAAGGAACCTGTGTTAAAAATGTTACATTAAGGACCTCAATAACCTTACTTTTTGCTGGCAACATCAAACTTTTTAAGTTTCTTCAAATAATCTCTTATTTTTTTTTTTCAAAATAAATATTGGATCTTTAACATCTGTGATTACGTAATTAAAATAACAAGTTTTCACATCTTAAATTAAACAATGATAATTAAGTCCAGCAAGTGCTAGACAGAAGAAAATTCTTTTGCATAGAGTCAGCAATTATTACTTTTTATTTCTCTAGTGTCCTTAGTCAAACATAAGCACAACCGTTTTATATGTTGCAAGCTAGGAAAATGGGATGTGTCTAAAGTTTTTGCAGGTGCGTTGTTTCGCGTTTCACTATTTAAGCATAAACCAATGGCACGTTACGTTTTTGCGAAGGTTCAAATTATTCGCAAAATTTTATTTTACCGCATTTGACTGAATTCTTTACCGTTATATAGTATTTAGCATCCTGTTATGAAGTAGAAGTTAGCAGTCTAGTCTTAGTTTAGAGTTTCTACGTGTTCTTTTTTGCCGCAGTTTGTTTCATTTTCTTCAGCTTTGCTTCTATGTAGCTTTTCAAGGTATATGCCGAGTTATTTGACATCCTTAAGTATTAAAAATAAAATACGATGTGTACGTTTTAAAGAGAATTCTATTTTGCATGTTGGGCAAAATAAAAAAAATATAAAATTACCTTTCAAGTCTTTCAGTTTTTGATGGAATTGTTTTTAATAGTCTCATACAACTCCCCCTAAATTATTTTTCTAATCGTCATCTTCAGACTTAAAGAAATTATACAAAAATATTCTTCTTAATTTTTAAAACAATTTTATAACTGAGCTGAAATTTTTTTGATTTCGTTTAAAAAGCAACGTTTTTAAAATATTAGAATCACCGGTTTTTTATAAATAAAATAATCGCTTCATACGACATTCATAATAATAAAATTAAAAAAGCAGCTGTTAGGGCAAAAAACACAAGGTTAAAACCGGAGTTTTGAAAAAAGCACCGAAATCGCATAGCACCCCTTTTAAAAGTTTAGTTAAACGTAGCCAACGAACATAGGGTTTTAGGTTTCTTACTTTTTTTATCATGAAGGAAATAAAACAACAAGATATCAATGCAGAGTTTAAGATGAATTTTTGGCAGAGGTTGTAAAATTTTGGAAAACAATTTTTAATGTAACACAAAAACAATAAATCATACATAGAAGTTCCGTCTTAACTTTTAACTTTTTTTTAAAATATATATAACACATAAGGTAGAAATATTTTTTTTTATAATTGGAAAGACAAAAAGTAAGGGGACAGTCAAAAAATTAGCCTTTATTGTTCTATTGTTAGCGCACATCTCGTGAAAACGCACGACTTTTCCTCGTTAATGATTAGATTGCTGTCAAAAGAGGGCGCTGTGATGTACACATACATATATATCGGGATGAAAAGAAACAGGTAGGCGGAGAAAAATTTATGTTATGCAGAGGTTGAGATACGGACTCATACTGAACGTGCTAACAATCTAAAACAAATTTCATTCTCAATGGAAGACAAATTGAAGTAAATTAGCCGTTACATAAAATTCGAAAATAGACAAGCGACTAAATTGTTTATAAAAGTGAAGGTAGAAAAAGCAAAAGATTTAACAAACAACTGTTCGTTTGACATTGTACTTTATACTGATGTTGATGTAACGTCGCCATAACTTCAGGATATGTTTTTAAAAAAATACTCTCACGTTTCTACGTTGCGTGTATAAAAATATTCATAATCATATCTGGGGGGGTTTTTCAAAAAAATACTTGAATAATTTGTAAAAAAAAAGTGCGATTATATTTTAGGTAAAATATAAAAAGAACATGTTTTGTATAGTGCTAAAATTTATTTAAAACTTAGTACAATTTTAATTTCTTAGATGAACATGACTAAAGTTAATTAATTTAATAAGACATATATAATTTTCACAAACTGGTTCAAAATTTATATTATAATAATAATATTATATTAATATTAATAGTACAAATCGATTTAATAATAACAGAGTTCGGTTTGTGATCAAAATTTAGCCAAATTCATTATTTTACAATTTTGTATAAGTTTAACTCATTTACACATTAAAATCGTTATGTTTTATACACGTTTATTTGTATTAATTATAGGATTCACTTATTTCTTAAATACTCAGCCTATTCAAATCACTATATCTATAAACAGGTGAAAAAATAAACAAAGTTGGTTTACAAACAGATGAGAAAAAGGATCCTGAAGTTTTGTTTCTGCCTATTTATATATAGATTTTATAAATAAATAAAAATATTTAATTATTATTTAGTTGCAGATATGTGTTTAGTTTCAAAAGAGAGTCTATCAAGTGCAGTGTTGCCAACATTTTTTGGGGAAAAAAATAAAATTACCTTAAAAAGGTAAAAATATAAATGGCGCGATTTCAATTAGAATCTATTAGTTTTTTTTTTTTTAATTTATATAGATCAACTTTTTCAAAATAATGAGAAATAAATTTTATCCGCCTGTCCTTAAATAAGAATTAAAGCGACATATGTTAGCTTGAGTTAACATAGTAAAATCTCTTAATAATTTTTTTTTTTTGGATCTGAAGAAATGCTTTCAAAAAAATTGTTTACTATTTGTATGTGATTTAACACTAGATTAAAAAATTCAGATAAGCTGCTGTAAAAGTTAAACCCACATAAAGTAATTAGTGTTGCAGAAATGACATGCATTCAAATATTTTATTTTGGTATTAAAAAAAAAAAAAAAATTAAAAAAAAACACTAAATTGATTTTGAAAGAAGTCTAGTAAAGATTTTTTGGATAAAAGGAAATAGAAAATGCTAAATCTTAAACAAAAAAACTTAAAACGAAACTCTGGTCAAGTGCTTCGTCTATAGTTTTTATTCGAAACTTTGACCTATTAAAAAGTAAATAAACTTAAATTTCTATTTCAATTATTTTATATAAATTGTGTTAGAAATTAAAATATCCGAACTTAACTTTAATACCCTTAGATTTTAATACTAAATTGTTTTTTTTTCATTAAAGATCGGCATAAAATTAGCTACACTTTTTACTATTTAAACTAAATGTTTTTATTTACGCTGCTATCCTAAAGGATTGCTTTTATTTGAAACTGTAACAGACTAGAAAACTAGTATTTTTTAATAACCGATGAAGGTTATTTCGCCGAACTTTATAAGGAAGTAGGAAAGTATAACGTCCTTAAATAATTTATAAAATTGCAATGTACCCTGTGATCGAGGAAACTTATTAGTTAACTAAAAACAAATCTTAAGTTTGTTAATGTTGTCTGTGACATAAATACCACAAAATATTTTCATTCCATATGTAAACATTGTAAAACTCAAAGATATTGCCACACATAAACAGGCAGGATAATGTCCAAGATATTTTCCTTAAAGTAAATGAAACCTTAGGTACAATACTAATATCACTTGGTACAGAAAATCTAATTTTTTGTTTATATAACTCCAGGGGTCTTATAATCTAAAACAAATTTTATAGACGAATTAAAATAAAAGAATGAGATGAGTTGTGTGAAACATAAATTTGTATGTAGTTGTAGCCTTTGAAAGATTAAATATAAAAAATTGTAAATTTATTCCGAAAATAATGAATATAATAAAATTTCATAAAAACAACATAATTAGCTTTAAGCATTTATAAGAATCGCTTTTAATATATTCCACGTCAATGGTAGCAATTTCAGTTTTTTTCTAATCTCTGAAATAGGCAAATACCACCACGGCACTTCGACAACTTTTTGGCTTTGAAGTAGGTATTTAAAATTTCAATTTTTTTCTTTGAAGTTTCGTTAAAGATATTTTCTTAATGGGCTAGGTAAAAAACTTTAATTTTTTGGTTAAAACAAACAATTACTTATTGCAAATAGAATATACGAGTTTCAAAATACCTGTCATATAAAAAGCCCGGGAGATTAGACAAACGTAAAGCTACTGAAGTTCTATATGAAATAAAGATTTTTTTGGTAAATACCTTTGTATTTACAATTAATTGTTTTTAAGTTTTTTCTTCTTTATACAGCAGTTCTGAAGTTATATAGATAAAAAAATTGTTGGGTGTCATGACAACTCTGGCTATTACCACACGAAAAAAATAAATATTTAAAACTAAAACCAACACATTCACATTTAAATCATTTCCTTATTATACCGGCAGGTGGTTAATGTAACAATCACAAAGTATAATATTGATAAAACTCCCAGTTTTGATTTTGTTGTTTATTTGAACTTCAATAGGCTACAATTATAAAAACTATGTAAAAAAACCTAATTAACTAAAAAATTAGGCGCTAGATCCAAATATGCAAAACCTAAAATTGTCTCTTAGTAAAAAAAACACATAATATACTAAAGAAAAAAATATTATATTCTGTAAATAAAAACAAAATAAATATTGTGTCCTTTTTGTTAAGTTTTACACATAACTTTTACTGAATGTTTTTTTCGTCACTTTATTATTATTTTTTAATTCTAGGCATCTTTAATTGTATGTATTCCTTTTTTATCCAAACATTGTTATTGCAATCTAAAAATCAGTTTAATTGTAGTTCAATTCTTGTTTTTTAATTTTATTAACTTTTTTATAACTTTCTGCTTTTGTTTAAATTTTTTAATTTTTTCTTTTTGATTTTTATCACGTTTTGTTTAGTATGTTTTTTTAACAAACATAAAACAAAGAAGGGATAAAATATTAATGAATTAATAAATTTCACACGACGTTTTCCGCGCCAATTAAAAAATTGCGTGCGGTTTTTCGGTTAAACAAAACAATCATCATTGTAGCACGAAGACGACCGACAATTACGCTATTGTAGCCAGACGACACATATATTAACAACAACATATATACAACTCGTACATACATGCTAAAAATGTAATGAGAATTATAATAATGAACCCAAACAAAAAAAAACGTAACTAATTTACGTACAAACGAACGTATGAACAGTACGAACGACCGGGCTACGACGTTTTATCGTTCACCGCCGTTTTGATACTATTGAATGAAAATAAAGAAACAATTTTTTCTCATTTCTTACCAACATGCAAACAACAGCTACACACAAACGCACTGGCGCACACAAACAATAATACACTGGCTGGGTGACAATGACTACGTTGCACTCATTTACTTCTTTTAGTTTAGTTACAGATTGACGTTGACGCTCACGTGAACGTTTCGAAAAAATACTCATTATCAGTAAGATTAAAAACTCTTATTTTAAAGCAACATAAAAAAATAATAAAACAAAAGACAAATTATAAATACAACACGAAAGAAACAGCTACAGTATTAATCGTTGCAATGACTGAAGGGCAAATAAAGCTGGAAAAATCTGAAGAGAAAATAAAAAAATGCAAAGAAACAACAGGGAAAATAAACAAATACACATAAATATTTACTTATGTACATATATAAATTATACTCATATATATATATGTTAAAATTTAGTAAGACCTGTTTTAAATAGGGTAATAATTTTTTAATTTGAACGCCTTCATAAAAAATCTTAAGCTTATAAATTCCCGACCAGAGATGGCAAAAGTTTTAAAATTGTACTTTTTTTGGAACAACCAAAAATTAAAGGGTGTGTTAAAAGCGAAATAAAAACGAAACGAATCGTTTAATACCTCAAGTCGTTTCGTTACATTTTAAAGACCAGTTCAGTTACTTATTAAAGTAATATCTATTTTTAATGTCTAAAAAGCAAAACTAACATGTTACTTCTAAATAACCCTCAGTAGAGATTTGTTTTGAAAATTATACTAAACTAGCTCTCTATACCGCCGTTTCCTGGGTCTAATTTTAAGGCCGTTCTTTACACTGCATTACCTATACTCCGAACAATTAAGAAATAATATTTTGTAATCAAAAGGGTAAATAGCTCTTGATTTAGACAAGAAACAACCGTTTTTATATCTACGATTTTGCATGGAAAAATTTGCAATAAATTAAACTTAAATCATTTAACTTTAACAATTTTTTTTAAAAAATTCTTTGTCCTTTTTTTAATAAACATCGAATACTCTCTCTTCTATGTAATTTTCTATGTTTAAATTCCTATTAAAGTCGATACAGCCGTAAAATCACGTTTTCTCCTTTTTTCTCTTATATAGGTCTTAGTTCGCCCGTTTCTCCCTTTTCTCATATCAAGGCGGCTGCTGGAAAATAATAGTATTAAGAAGCTTTATAAAATATAGGTCCATAAATTAATTTATATTATTTACGCGCAGTACCCTTAAGAAAAATGTGTTTTTATTAAAAGAGATAAGAAAATGAATTATAAATTAAGGGTCAACAGCGGTATACCTTACAATTTTAAAAGTACATCCTAAGAATAGGTGTCGTTTTTAAGGTAGACAATACTGAATTCCTTAGCTGGAAGACTGCATCAAATTGTTTTTTTGGAGGCGTTCCACACTTGTAAATCTCGTGTCGAACAATAAAATCCCGTGACGCAGCCAATTATCCCAACATGCATTATGCCTGCCAATTGTACATCCTGCGCTGTCACTACGTGTAACCTGCAGGGGCAATTAGAAAATAACCGAAAACAGAGGCACGAATAATTAAGAGACATAGTGACAGAAAGAAAAGAGAAGCTGTATTGGGAGTAGTCCTGCCATATATGCCGATATATCGGTATTTTTAGGCAATCCGTATCAATTTACTTGTAGAGGTTGTTTTTTAAATTATTTTGTATTATATTAAATATTGTTACCATTATTTAATGCTGAATTGTTTTGTTTTGTGGTTTTTGGTTAGTAATAATTTAATTATATTTCAAATGGGTTATTTTTGTTTGCCGTTTTTTGACGATTTTCTTAAATTGCTGATAAGGCCGATTTCTTCTTAAAAGCATCTAGCACTCCTAATTAAAAGTAGAGAGAATGAGGTTAAAACTTCATTAAATTTGGTTTGGTGCTAGCACAGAATTGTATGTACGAATACAGTAAAACCGGATTTTTATACATAACTTTTTCATCTTTGCCTTTTTCTCCTCTATAGTTTTGAGTTTCAAAATAAAGAATAAGGTTAACTAAGATAAAAGGAAGGTTTTACTATATAAAATGCTCGCTCTTCCCGGTTTTCTCCGCTCTTTACTTTAAAAAATACATAACCTAATGCACCTTCCAGATAAGGACCTATTTATGATTCATGTTTTTTTAAATGCAAATGAGCAGAAAAAATGTCCAGTCTTTTCCCTTTACTCCACCATGTCAAAATTTTGAAAAATGTTTTGAGACCCAATTTAATGTGCTGTTCTTTAACCCATTAAAGAATTTTTGATGACTACAACGTACCTACTTACATAAATTTTGTAACTAATTTGCCACAATTGCACATTTATTTTAAATTCGCCCTTTTGCAAAAAAAATAATTTCTTTATAAGTAAACAAAATTTTAAAACAAAAAGGTATTTAGAACATACATATTTTATATATTTAATTAATAATTAATTAACATATGTACATGTTTACATTTTTGTTTCATGTTCTAAGAAAAAATCTTACCTAGTATGTATAAGACGATAGCCGAAGATAATGCGTTTTCCATACGAAGCCTTCTCTGAGAGAAAGTTTCTGCAATAGTCCACTATTTTGGTACTTACGCTATGAAGAAACTATCATTCTGACGACCTTTTAATGAGATGCTCAAAGATTAAATATAATTTGATTTGTGGTAATAATAGTTTAGTGCTGTCGGATCACTGACTGGCTAGTTTGAAAAGTCTCGTTCCCCTTTTGATTGCGAATAAATAAACTTGAGAAAGGATCCTGCAATGTATGACACATGATACTTTTCACTTTTTATCGGTTTAAATTGCTTCGTACCAATTTTTTTCCTCTTTTGATATCTACCATTTAGTTCTATTTTCACAACGCTGATGTAAAAGAGCATATAATTCACACAAATATTAATATTACAAACAGCTTTTATATACATACATATATTCATATTTATGTATGTTATTAACACTCATATTTAGTTTAAGTTTTGCAGCAAACTGCTCTTCTAGTTCTTTTTTGATCCCTTTTTAAAACCTTTCACTTGCTACAGTATCAATACTGAATAGAAAACATGGTCTTAGCATTACAATCATTTTGTCATTTATGCTTAGTATGCTTTCAGTATTATTTACATTTAAGGCAGTCTGTTAGTCCTGTTATAAATAGCTCGGTTTAAAATGATATAAACAGACATAGGAAACTTCAGAAACACTGAATATTAGGCTGCACTTTATTTTCACTGATCTCACAATGATAGCAGCAAGGCTTTAAGCAGAAATTAAAATTTGTTGTGATCAGTCTTAAACCAGAACTACCACAAATACCTGCTCATCAGCAAATTCTTTATATAAACGAATATCAAATTAGAAAGTAAGACAGTAGAATTCAAGGCCATAAGGAAGCACATAAGCTTAAGCGTAAGCCTTGATAGTCGCTGCGTACATACTTATTAATGTACCAATATCATATTATTATCGATGTGTCTTATACTTTGATATCCTTAATTTAGATTAAATAGGCGGTCCGCATATCACTTATTCACTCAGGGGCCCATTGTGATTTCTCGAAACAGCACAGGTTCCAACAGTGAAATGTTTGTTAATTTCTAAAACATGACTACGAGGGCTGCTATATATATTTCTGGCCTGGCAACACTGAGTGCTGCCAAGTGCAATCTGACATGTCCATTGGAAAGTTTGTCATTTTTAAGCATAATCGTACTCAAAACGTTTTGACGTACGAGCATTATTTGTGTTGTTTACAGTGACTTGAAAAAATTAATATAGAAAAAAATGGAATTAACTCGTGAACATTTTCGTGCCATCATTTTTCACAAGTTTCGACGTGGATTATCACGACAAGAGTGCATTGATGAACTTAAATCTTTGTATGGCGATGAAGCACCATCCTATAGCCCTGTAAAAAATTGGTATAATGAATTTAAACGTGGCCGAAGCTCACTCAAAGACGAATTCCGTGAATGTCGTCCAAAAACGGCTGTTGTGCCAGAGAACATTGTTGCCGAGCGTGAACTCATAATGCAAGATCGACATGCGACACACCGAGAGATAGAGACATCCTT
Organism: Cistogaster globosa; assembly: GCA_937654795.1. Lineage (NCBI taxonomy): Eukaryota > Metazoa > Arthropoda > Insecta > Diptera > Tachinidae > Cistogaster > Cistogaster globosa. The sequence continues at coordinate 12,143,363 of OW569408.1, forward strand.
GGTCATTTCTTCCACCAGCATACATTCGATACTGCATGAACACCTGGCCGTAAAAAAGGTTTGTTCTCGTTGGATCCCGCACAATTTGAAAGTCGCTCAAAAAAAGCTCGTGTCGATTGGTGCAAAGAAATATTGCAAAAATACGATTGCGGTGATTCAAAAGACGTTTATAAGATCGTCGAGGTGACGAATCATGGATCTATGCGTATGAGCCCGAAACAAAACAACAATCGACAGTGTGGGTCTTCAAAGACGAGCAAAATCCAACGAAAGTTGTTCGTGGAAGAAGCACTTCGAAGCAAATAGTCACCTGTTTCTTCGGCAAAACTGGTCATGTGGCGACTGTTCCGCTTGAGCAACGTAGAACGGTCCCTTCTGAGTGGTACACTACAATTTGTTTTTAATAGTCCTTCTGTCTATCTAAGTTATACCCTCCAGCTTTTCTCAGAAATGTGCAATATTTGATATCATCATTCTCTTACTCGCCATAAATTAGGGTCAGATAAAATATCCTCTTCGTACTTGAAGAGTAAGCCTTATTGCGTCAGCTATAGTGTCCACCATATTGACTAACACGCGCACTATATTTTTTTTAAAGTAGTACTTCAGGCAATAATACCTATTTAGTTATTTTTTCTTAACCGTGCTACATTCTTTTAAGAAAGGGATAGATAAGAGATAAGACAGGTGATGAGAAGAGAAAGATACATTATTAGTTTTTTTTACTTCGCCGGCGAATATGCTATGAAAAAGTACCGACGAAGGAGGCTGCATGTTTAATGTTGATTCTGAATATGTATTTACACCACTAAACAGAAAAAGAAACATTTTTATTTTATTTTGATTGCCGCAGGGGTTGAACCTGGGCCAACCAGGTTTATAGTCAAAGTGTTTACCACCTTGACTGCAGCAGCCACTATATTTAAGAACTGATCACTGCCGTTCACATCTAATGCACGATGCATATTTTTAGACCTCGTTTTCTACGAAAAGCCCTCTTCCACGCAAAACTCTTGGTGTAATTTACAAATACTATGTTTCTTCCATCCAACTTTAGTAGCCTGAATTCTGGCTAACTTCTAGTTTAGAAAAACATTCATCTTTTTTGGACTTACTTCTAGACAGTTCTCTCTAGCCCAGAAGAGTCATCTTAATTTAATTTTAATCCTCAAATATATGCTTCGAGAAGGAGATCAGGTTAGTTCTAGATGTTTTTTTTTCTAATTTTTTTTTTCCTAATTATACCCTTTACCACAAAATTTGTTAGTTCTTAAATATATATTTCGAACTCAATGAAGTATATATGCTCTGAATTCTTATGCATAGCAAAGTTGAGCTATGTCCGTCCGTATTCTTGTTAAGATTGAGTTTTTCAAGGCAATAGATGAGCTAGAGAAAATTTAAATGTGCCAATCGATCACACATAGTTTCGAAGGACATGGACCGATCATGCTATTGAAAATTAGCAAGGTCCATGTGCTTCTAGGCATCACGCGAAACACTAAAGGCCGTGTCAGATAGAACTTTTTCGCTTTGCGTGACGTTTCAAACTTTGAAAAAAAAGTGTAAAACGCAAGAGGTATGTCACAATAAAAACTTTGACAGCGCTTAATTATTGTTTGTTTACGTTAAAAGTGCATAGAAGTTTTTATATTTTCATTAAAATAATATTAAAAAATGTTATTGGAGGACATATTGGAATTGGTTCTAATCCTAATCTTAATGAATGAAGCATTTTTATATAACTACATGTATACATAAGAATATTAAAATAAACTATTTCCTATAGTTAAAATAATTTGTTACAAATTAATACTAGAAGCCTTTTTCAAAAATAATAAAGGAATAATATTTAATAAAAAAATTACATTTTAAAATACTTACCTCTTTTACTTTAGATTTTGCAAAAAATAATATACAAATGTATAGCAGCTAATTGTCAAAGCGCGCCAAAAGATGAGTGTTGACCAACTTTGCGCTTTGCTTTGCGTTAAAAGTGCTTTATGTGACATGTTTCATATAAGTTCATACATTTTATCTTATATGTCAAAGCGAATTTGCAACGCAACGCAAAGCAAAAGTTTTATCTGACACGGCCTTAAGCCCGCCTCTAATTACACTATGCAACAAGCAAAAAAAACATTGAGCAACCACTATATTTTTTTGATGCGTTATGGTTGCTTAACTGCAAAATTCATCAGTATTTCAAATTCTATGGATACATTTTTTTTAAATATTTTTTCTAAAATTGCAGATTTTTGAAGAGGGGGCTTTGCACATCGGCAGTGTTATATAATATCATTCTCTTGTTTGTACTCCTGAAGGTGATTGTGTTTATGATAATTAATTAATCGAAAAGGTATGAAGTACTGGTAAGCTTTTCACCACTTTATTATTCATTGCTAAATTTTAGTACCTAAAACAACAACCCTAAATAAAACTTAAAATTTTCGAAATATGTGTACACCTTATTTTGTTTTCACACAGTTTTGATTTAACGCGGCTTAGAAAAAGAAAATGTTAATGTTTTACATGATTGTTTTTTACACGATTAAAAATTTTTGGGCTTAAATTTTTTTTGGCAAATGTAATTTTTCTTAAATACATATGGTTATATCACAAATTTAGAGAAATTCCCTTTTTGTGGCTACATGCAATTTTACTGCTTAGATCAATTGTAAATAGCAGAAATTCAGAGGATTTGCCTTTTGGTAGATAAAAGAAGATTTATGGTCAGATAAACTAAAATTTGTTAATGTTTTGTAAACGATCAATACAATCAGCCATGTTTAGCAAAGAAATTTTTATATTTTTTTTCATAAAAATTTAATAACCTATTTTTTTGTTAACACCATAGCTATTTTCTTCATTTTTTTAACTTGACATACATAGATTTAATTTGAATTACCTTTAAGCTTAGAGTGCAAAAAACTTAAAATATGTATGTATGTGATTTGGTACAATAAAAATGAATACTTGTTCTTAAAAAATCCTTGTTTTTCACTAAGTTTAATTGGATTTAGAGACAAGGAGGAACCAATAACATTTTTTTTGCACACGATCAATGTCTTCTCATGCACGTTTTTTCTGGAAACAATCTACCGTGTAAAGACAGAATTAAGTGTATATATACATGTGCATACTACACATATGTAGATGTGGTTATACATGTATGATGAAGGGTATATAAGATTCCCCATAGCCGAATATAAACTTTATGCTTTTTTTAGTTTTTAATAATAAGTATTTTATTTTATATTTGAAGGAAACAAACACAATTAAAGTAGAATAAAGATTTTATTTATTATTTTTAGCAAAGATGTAAATGAATCATTTATTTTTGAATTAATTCGCGAATCATGATTTGGATGCAATTTTAGTCAACTCAATGAATTTGCAATTGCAATTCACTTCAACAAATTCATTTAAATTGGAAACGAATTGCAACCACGAATTCGTTTGATTTGGAAACGTATTGAAATTCATTTTCGGCTAATTTGCTTGAATTGATTCACATTTCCTTTAATTCTTCTTTGTTGTGAAAAGATTAATTCAAAATTTAGTTAACTCTTTACAGCTCTAATTGTTAGAAGCAATAACTATGTTAACAAGTAAAAAACAAAAATAGCCAGTTAAGCATTTAAAAAATAAATTCTAAATTAATATTTATTTAAAATTCAGGAAAATGTAAAACGTTTAAAATACCAGAAAACCTTTTGTTAATCAAAAAAAGTTTAATTAAAATACTGGCAAAGACCTAGACTATCGTAGCAGAAGTAATTGATATTTAAAATATAAATATAAAATAATATATATATGTACATATGTATAGCACAACTTATTTATAGAACTAAACTAAAAAAAAATGAGAAAAATAAACAAAATAAATAAGAACGGTTCAAATTTCCAAATTCGTATCAGTTAAAATTTTTGTATTCCGAAATTAAGCTGTGCTGCGGCGACTCATTTCAATTTAATTTGTCTTTTATTGTTTTAAGAACCTAATTGCTGTAAATTTACAGCTTCGTATACTTCGTTAAAAATGCATACAAATTTCAATATAAAAGCTTAAAAATAACTATAATTTGCTATCATTTGAGTACCTTTAGGTTGGATTGGTCCTCCAAGGGAAACTCAGTCAGCTTTCTTCATTAAGTAAAAGTTAAGATTTCATAACAGACATTTGTTGCAATAACAACGTCGTTCTTACTATCCTGAAATTTTTTTTCTCAGAAATCATTCCTATGCGCTACGCACCATATAGGTATGTAGCAGCTGAGTAATACGCGAGAAGTTTGAGAACTATTGTATTTTCTGTTGGTATGTACCCATTAGTAAATTTACATATGAGGACTGATTTTTCAAAACGTTGTTTTTTGCATTTTTCAAATTTGTGGGAAATTGAGAATTATTAATATCTACCCATTAAAAAACAATATAAATCGGCAAATCAAAATAAACTTATTCCTTATGTCCATCCTACCACAAAACAACACCTAATAAATATCGCAGGTGTGTGAGATAAAACTATTTTTCAATAGAAAAATGCAAAAAACAACGTTTTGTAAAATCAATCCAGATATAAGGACACACATTAATACATTAGGACACACAAAATATTTTATCAAAAATTAAAATTCAATTAACTTTTTCCAAATTTGTACAAAAGTGCAACGTAAAAAACTTTGTCATAATTAACAAAATGGAAACTTTTCAAAAAAGGTAACATACAACTATGGTTTGAGATTTCCTGAAATTTTTTAGCAATTTTTTTTTTAGAAAACAAATTTGTACAAAAGTGCGACATAAAAAACTTTGTCATAATTAACAAAATGGCAACTTTTCAATAAAGGTAACGTACAACTATAGTTTGAGATTTCCTGAAATTTTTTATCAATTTTTTTTAGAAAACAAATTTATTTCATTAAATAAAATTAAAAATTCGTAGTTTTATTAAAACATAAACAATAAAAATAATTGCTAAATAATAGTTTTAACAGTTTATAAAACTTAAAAACAAATCAAGTGACAAAACATACATATGTACACTTATTATTTTTTGATAGATATTATTTTAGAACTGGTAGTGCGTTTAATAATTTTTAGACATTTTGTTTCTTGATTTTCGTTGCAAAACTTCCAGCAAAATAAAAAATACCTTTCACTTTCTAAGTTGGGTAGGTTTTGTTGTCAACAATGCGTTATAAAGATTATCCATGTTCGTTGTTCGAATGTGAGTGGCTTCGAATAATACAAATTCCTCTTTAAGCAAATTAGTGCTAATAACTTTAAACTTCCCGTTGCGAATAGCTTCTCCCGAGAATTTCCGTTTCCAAAGCCTTACATACAACTAACACAAGAAACTAACAGGACTTATCGAAATTTTTAAGGGTACCTACAATATTAAAAAAAAAAATGACGTTAAAGGTACCTACATGCTAGGAAAATGTAGGAAAATAATAGAGAAATTGAAAATTCAAACGATTTTTTCCAGTAAAATTTTATAAAAATCCAAGTAATACTTAAGTCGGCTTCGTATATACCTACGCCTTCTTATAAAGATTGCTTAAGAATGTTTCGAATACGTACAAATATAGCAGATTTTTAAGTAAAGAGGAAAGTAAATGTATTTTTTAAAATTAATAAAAAAATAATAATAACATGGCATGGCTCACCAGGGCCATGCAACGTTCCTTTGGCATTGCGTTCCATGCCTTTTGGATTTCCATCCACAAATCGATTAAATTTTTGGGTTTTACAGCACTAATGTGTTGCTCTACATCATTCCATAGGTTCTCTATGGGATTGAGATCCGGTGATTGAGCTGGCCAATTTAACACGTAGATATTATTTTTTTCCAAGCAACACTTCACTATGCGAGAAGTGTGTTCTGGGTCATTGTCGTGCATAAAACGCCATCTAAGAGGCATATTTTTCTCTGCATATGGAATCATTGTGCTCACAAGTATATTTTTGTAAGTATACTGAACCATTTGCGAATAAATTTTATGTATGGGACCAACACCGTGCCTAGAAAATGCGGCCCAAACCATCACATTTCCGCCACCGTGCTTTACCGTCTTTGATGTGTACCGTGGGTTGTGCTGCATGTTAGGAGGACGCTATACATAACATTTTCCGTCTGATCCAATCCGGCAGAATTTTGATTCGTCACTCCAGAGGACATTTTTCCAAAAAAGGATTGGCTTCTCTAAATTCTCACGGGCAAATGAAATTCGAGACTTTAAGTTCTTCTTTAATACGTGTGGCTTATGTTGTTCAATACGCCTACGCAAATTTTTTTCATTTAGTTTTCTTCTAATTGTTCGTGAGGAGATGTCAATTCCAAATTTTGTTGAAAACTCTCTTTAAAATTCAGTTGAGGTTTTAAATGGTTCTGCAGCTGAGGCTCTATAAATGAAGGACTCTTTACGAGTTGTTTTTTTAGGTCTACTACCCTGTGCATCATTTTTGAACGTCCCATAGTGCGTTATACACCATCTTCCTGGAGCAGTTCAATATGGAAGCAATTTGACTGACGGTGCTTCCTCTCGAGCTCATTTGATGAATAATCTGACGCTGCGCTTCTGTGCACCAAGTACTTTTAGCCATGTCTAATTATTGTTTTGTGTTTCTTTATTTAAACATTTAAAATAAAGAGTTTATAAAACTTACCAATTTAAGATTTTAAATACGAAATATTATGAAACATATCACAATTTTTAAAATGTGCTAAATTAGCGTCCAGCTCAGTTTACTTATTACTTTCACAAAAGAGAAATGAAAAAAACATATATATATACTGTGAGCGTCAAAATAAAGTGTACAAAAACAATTTCTTTAAATTAGTTTTTATTTCAGTCTTTACAAATACTATTTTATTTAACATTTTATGTTTTTAATTGTTATTCAGTTCTCTACTTAAACTTAAAAAAACAACAAAAAAAATATACAACAGCAAAAGTTATAAAACAAAAACAAAATCTATATAGCTATATATACAGTAAGGGACAAAATTGTTTACGAAATTATTATTACTAACAAACTATGCAAGATGTTTTTATTTCATTTGCGTTTATTTTAATTTATTCAAACATTTCAAATCAATTAGCATTTCAGAATTTAAAAATAAGAATAATTCAAAAAGCTCTATGTAAATTATACTAAAATATACATTAATGTAGAACTCCAAATGTGAACAATTATGACCGCAATAGAAAAACTTAATTATTTTTTATTCATAATATTTAGTATGTCCTGTATGTGCTATTTTTACTGCCCTTATTCTTCTTGGCATACTTTTTACCATATTTGTCAGCATTTCCAGATAAATTTTATTCCAGGCTTCGATGGCACGCTCCCAGGGTTCATTCACGGTCTTAGTTTGGGTGTTTGCAGCAAAATTTATTTTATTTAAAACGGACCAATGGTGCTCTATGGGGTTCAAGTCCGGCGACTGAGGAGGCCAGTCTAAGAGTTTGATCCCATTTTCTTCAAACCATTTTTTTTAGAGATTTTTGTTGTATGCTTGAGATCGTTGTCTTGCATAAAGATATCATCCTGTCCTGGATCTAAGCCGAATATGTCCAAACTGGGAATGTAGGAGTCTTCGAGAATGGTGACATAGTCTTTAGCACATATTTTTCCACTGATTCGACGCAGAACTCCAAGCTGGTTTCCGCGAAAACAACCCCAAGCCATCAATGAGCCCCCACCGAATTTTAACGTCTGACAAATATTTCTTTCTTTTATACCAACACTTTTATCGACCCATGTCCATTGCTTCCCGTCCGACCAGATTCTATTAACTTTTGTCTCGTCTGACCATGTTACTCGCATCCAATCTTCAAGCGAGAATTTTTCGTATTGTTTTGCAAACTTTAAACGCCTTTGCGGTTATTTTCGCTTAAAAAAAATTTTTGACATTTCGTCTGGCTGGCAATCCACTGTTTTTTAAGCATCTTTGAACGGTTTTGGTGCTAATATCTAAGTTGTGTTCTTCATGTAGCATTTTTTGGACCTCAACTGCGGTATTGACTGCACCAGTAACGATTTATCGTTTAGCTTCGCGACAATCTGCTGGCAAAAGTTTTTGGGCGACCTGCGTTATTGCTTGTGATCTGTATATTATTTTGTTTTTTTATTTTACACACAAAACCCACTGATACATTATATTTTTTGGCATTTTGGCGATATGAGACTCCTTCACGGAAAAAAAACTAAGTAATAATAGTAGTAATTATCATATTTTTCATATGTTTATTTAATTTTATTTTTTAACAATTAATCTACTTTCTTTAAAAGAAAATCACACAGAAAAAACCGAAAGTTTATTAAAAATTTTTAAAGAAAATTAATACTCAGTCAATATTGTTCACACACGTGGCTTTAATGTTCAGTTAATATCGTAAATAAAACTAACGGAACTTATAAAATGGAACTGCTACTATGTAAATAAAACTGATGTCAAAAAAAAGTTTAAGGGTGTTGACAACTAGAAATTTAAAAAATCTACAATACATATATACTTATTAAATAACATCGTGAACAATTTTGTTCCTTACTGTATGTATATATATATATATATATATATATATATATATATATATATATATATATATAATAAATAATATAAAACCTAGCAACATGATATATAAATAAACTGAATTAAATTTTTATCTACGGTTTAAATATTAAATGAAATTAAAAAATTCAGATCGCGGCTGATGTTATATATATATGAAAAGACAATTATCTTATTTGAAACCGTAGAATTTTATTGGCTGGGTAAGAACTATAAGTAGCATGATGTAAGTATCAATGTACTTGTGTTTAAAGGACGTGAGGTAACGTTTTAATTAAAAATTCTCATTATATATATATGAGTCTGTTGTACATATATATATATATATATATATATATATATATATATATATATATATATATATATATATATATATATATATATATATATATATGTTATTTTGGGGTGTAGGTATGAGAAAAATTGCAATAAACAACAACGACATTAAGCTTAAATAAAAAAGAAGGAAAATATTACATAGTAATAACCTCTCACTCTGTCACCTGCTTAAGCAAGGAAAAAACACTCAACATTGTAAACATCTCCGCTTATTTGCTAGTAAAAACAAAAAAATAAAAATTAAAAAATGCACACACATGCACACTATGAAATTTCCCCTCAATATTATTCAAATTAAAAATGAAAATTAAACAGCAAGCATAACGCATAAAGCATCCGACTGTTTAAACAAGCTGTGAAGTCGGCGTTAATGTCTCAGCCATCAGGGACGTCGACGTTTGAGTCAAAGTCATGCAAAATACAAAGTCAATGTCTCCTCTCTCGTTAAGACTGTGTGCTACGGCTCATTAATTTACATCAATCAAAGAGAAAAAAACCTTTGGGAATATCTTGATTCTGCTTAAGCAACAAGGAAATGCCTGCTTTTGTTTTTATTTTTATGTAGTGTTGCCGTATCCCATTTCAAGATTTATGAAACATGAAAAGCATCCTTTTATTTTTGATATATAATATTTAACTTTTTCAATTAATCGATAATTGGTATTTGAACCGAGACTGTTATTTAAGTTTTCAAAGTTTGAAATTAAAGAAAAACACATTGATGCCAGCATTATTTCTTGATGAAATTTTTACATAATTTTTAATAGGTATTGTTAAAATTTTCACATTTAAATGAAAACCTAAAAATCGCAATTCTTTTCTATAAAATTCTTCTTCATAAACTATTTTTATTACAATATTAAAAAAGAGATAAAATAGTTCTTTTCAAATGAGAACCTTATTATATACAATAAAATTTGAAAAGATTTTATTCCGTTATGTTAGAAAGTATGAAAACAAAACTTTTGTTTGCGTTGGGTATTGTTTGCGGATTTTCTTAGTAAGATTTAAAAAATGGAACCAGTTTTTCATTACTTTAAAAAGTAATAAAGCCAAATAAAATTCTTAACGCGACGGCGGATGGACTATAACGAAATAAGTTGAATCAAGATATATATACATATATATATATATATATATAGTATACGACAAAACAAACGCACGAACTGATGGTTAATCCAAAATATCTTTAAAAAAAAACTTGCATTTGCAATGCATTCCAAACTTTTTTCATTTATTAACAAAATAAATAAACCAAAACAAAAATCAACAATACGATAAACGATACTTTTAAACGATACTTTTTAAAAGCGACAAAACAATAGTACATTTTCAGGCTAGGTGATTAAAACTTAAATTTCACTAATATTTACTTGCGTAGCCTTTATTTTTTTAAACTTCTTTGCATCTGTGTCACATGGAATCTATAAGTTTTATTAAAATTTCCTCAGAAATTTCATTTTACGCAATTGCAACCTGTCAAAAACGGTCATCTCTAGTTTTGTCACAGATTTTCTATGGGATTGAGATCAGGCGATTGTGCAGGCCACTTTAAAACTTCAATTTTGTTACTAGCGAACCACTCTTTCACACATCTAGCTGTGTCTTTTGGGACGTTGTCGTGTTGGTATCTCCATTTAAGTCGCATTTCTTCCTCAGCGTGCGGCAGCATTACGTTATTATACATGAATCGATCCATTATACCATTGATTTTGTATATTGGTCCGATCCCATTGCCATAAAAGCACCACGACCAAAACATTTCCTCCTCCATGCTTAACTGTACCATGAGTATATCGAGGATTAAGGCGTTGCCCTTTGGGCCTTCGTACTAGCCGAAATCCCTCAGAACTTTTCAAATTAAACTTTGACTCGCCAGTTTAGATGTGCCTTTGCAAATTGAAATGATCAGAGACGACTATAAACATGTGGTCAGTTGCTCTAAATATGTTTAAAGTGATGCAAATAGAGTTATTTAATATCTAACGGTACTAGCTGTTTTTATTTTTTGTAATTAATGATTGTTTATTTCGTGCTTTTGTTTTGTCGCGGACGAAAACTAACCTGCTAAATAAAATTTAGTATTTTTTCTGATGTGGCTGACACAACTTTTTTGGAAACTTTCTAAATGCAAATTATTACAGGTTGCAGTTGTTCCAGCAAACACAGAACCATTCCTTTGATTAAGTTGTTCAAATTTTATAACATATCAAGTACAATTCTTAAATTTATATTTAGGAATTGTGATATTAAGCAGGGCACGAAAATAATTGAAACGAAAAATTTGCTGTTGTTTTGTTTTTTGCAGTTAATTAAATAAAAACAAAGCAGAAACAGAGAGAACGATTGTGCCGATTAGCATTGTGCTTGATACAATAACATATCAGGTGGGTGCAGTTCGACAGCTGATTTAATTTATATGTATATGCACTTTTTTGATTTTAGATGTCTAAATATATATACCTATATAGAAAAATAAAAAATATTCATATTATGGGTCAAAAACACCAACTGCATGCTATGGTTTTATATTGTTTTTGCTCGTGTGCAGGATTTTTAGAATTATTTCACTCAATTCCCCTACAAACAATTTAAAAAGGCGTCAAAATGATTTTTTTTTTGTTTTTGTTAAAAATAATTATATATTTGAAATTATAAAATTATTTCTGTAAAACACACAAAATGCCTATAAAAAAACAATTCAATCGAAATAACTAAAGTTCGCCAAAAGAAGAAAAACTTCAGGTTATGTAAATGCATATAGACGTTTCTCTTAGAAGGTATACCGAGACAAAACAATTAAATCTTCTTGAAAAAAAAAATTTTTTTCATAATTTCGATAGAAGAACACCAAATTTAAAAAATTTGCAAAAGTGTTGCCAAAGTCAAGCAAGTGAAGCATTTTTTAATATTTTTTATTTTGAAGAGCAAGTTTTGTTTTTAAAAATATTATTAGCGCCAGTTGTTATAGATTGAGTTTTTTTCAGGATATTAAGAAATAGAAAATAATGCACAAGGTTCGATACGATTAAAAATAATTATAAAATTTTACTTTGCATTATCCGTTAACTTAATGTACCGTACGACTTTGAAAAACACCACTTCGTATCAATACTGCAACTGCTTGAAATAATTTCACCAAGTAATAATTACAAACAGATTTTTATTGCAAATACAATAAAAATCATATTTTGAATATATGTACAAAGAATTGCGAACTACGCGTCAATGCAAAATTTGTCTCGACAAAATTTAAAAATATAAAAAAAATATTTTCTTTTATAACCAATAATTTTTGGAAGAGCATTCTATAATTTAATTTTTAAAATCGATATGAAACTGTACAGATAAAAATTAAAAGAAAATTTCAGAACAATAATTAAAAAACCGAGAAAGATCGTGTATTGATAGGAAAAAGTTAAAAGCTGAAGGAAACAAAGAAGTTTTTGAAGTTTGAATATATACGTAAAAGGCAAGGTCGGTTGAAGCTTAAAAAAATCAATCAAAAATGCAAGAAACATTTGCAAAAGCTTTAAGAAAAGTCAAAAAAGCGTTGCCGAAAGAATACCATAAAAAATTGAAAGTACTACGACATTGAATAAAAAATACGAACAGCTCGCACAATCACTTGAGAGCAAAAAAAAAAAAAACACCTGCAGTACGCTGCCAGAGAGTGTGGTAAGTTCCATCACTGAATTTTATAATAGTGATAACATAGTTGTGCAAGCTTTGGGAAAGAAGGACACAATTTTGTTTGAAAGGGAAATATTACTAAGCGCTTTATAATCATAAAAGTGCATGAAGCGTTTGAGATCTTTAAAAAGGGAAAACCAAATGCAATCATCGGAAAATTTACTTTTTTTAAGATGCGCCCGAGACATGTGCAACAAAGTGCCACACAATATGTACGTTTACATAAGTCATGCGAATTTCGGATATTTGTTGGAAAGCTCTGCAGAAATTACTTCTTCATTTTGTAACAATTATGAAAGCTTTTGGAGCAGAGCTGTAAACGAATGATTCTTTTTTGAATCATTCCTGCGAATCATTCCAGCATTGAATTGTGATTTTTTGAATGCATTCACAATTAATTAAAATTCTTGATCGCCATTCACTTACCCACACGAAATGAATGAATAAGAATTTGAGTTTCATCATGAAATTATTTTTTAAGAATGCATTCACTTCATCAGCTAAAAAATGAATTAGAATCTGAATGGAGTTATTATGAATATAAACTACGTGAATGCATTCACTCGCCATCGTATTAAATGAATTAGAATTTGAATGCAATTATTGGGAGGAAAAAAAATATTGAAGGAATTCATTTTTTTACAATAATTCTTTTAAGTTGAAAATTATACAGTGTGTGTTTTACTACGTCGGCCATGTCATAAGCTGCAGAAAAGTTAACGGGTGTTATATCGGGCATGATGAACGCTGTATAAAAGTTAAAGGGTGTTACATAATTGACGTGACTTTGACGATTATAGTATCTTTTGAACTATAAAAGATAAAAACTTGAAATTTACGCAGTGTGTGTTTTTACATCGGCCATGATAAACGCTATAGAAAAGTTAAAAGGTGTTACATAATTGACGTAATTTTTACGACTATAGTGTTATCTTTTGAACTATAAAAGATAAAAACTTGAAATTTACGCAGTGTGTGTTTTTACATCGGCTGTGATAAACGCTATAGAAAAGTTAAAGAGTGTTGCCAAATTGATAAAACGCAGTGTGTTACTACGACGACTATGATAAACGTTGTAGAAAAATTCCAAAAAAAAAAAACAAAAATATTTCACACCTTCGCAAACCGTTTACATTTTTTAAGAAAAAAACTTTGAAACAGTTTCCACGAAAAATCTCATTATAAGTGTAATAAAGAAAGTGCCTACCCCTTAATTTAGTGCTAGCAACAAAAAAATGGGTCATTGAATGGTCTGTTTTTGGCCACGTGCTACATTGTGAAAATGGCAGGTAACAAAAATTTAAATAATCTTGTTCAATTGGATTGTTTTAACTACCATATGATAAAAATTCAAATGAAATTTTAGAACTAAGTTCTTTACACTGGCAAACAAATTAGAATTATTATACCGACCTTAAATACTAGACAGATTTTATTGTACATTCTCTATTTCACTCACATTTACATTTGTCATGGAAACTGTAACAAAGTTAATTTCTTAAAAATTGTAAACGGCTTGCGAAGGTATGAAATATTTTTGGTTTTTTTGGTAAATAATTAATAACACGAATTTTTCTACAACGTTTATCATAGTCGTCGTAGTAACACACTGCGTTTTATCAATTTGGCAACACTCTTTAACTTTTCTATAGCGTTTATCACAGCCGATGTAAAAACACACACTGCGTAAATTTCAAGTCTTTATCTTTTATAGTTCAAAAGTTAACACTATAGTCGTAAAAATTACGTAAATTATGTAACACCTTTTAACTTTTCTATAGCGTTTATCATGGCCGATGTAAAAACACACATTGCGTAAATTTCAAGTTTTTATCTTTTATAGTTCAAAAGATAACACTATAATCGTAAAAATCACGTCAATTTTGCAACACCCTTTAACTTTTCTATAGCGTTTATCATGGCAGATGTAAAAACACACACTGCGTAAATTTCAAGTTTTTATCTTTTATAGTTCAAAAGATAACACTATAATCGTAAAAATCACGTCAATTTTGCAACACCCTTTAACTTTTCTATAGCGTTTATCATGGCCGATGTAAAAACCCACACACTGCGTAAATTTTAAGTTTTTATCTTTTATAGTTCAAAAGATAACACTATAATCGTAAAAATCACGTCAATTTTGCAACACCCTTTAACTTTTCTATAGCGTTTATCATGGTAGATGTAAAAACACACACTGCGTAAATTTCAAGTTTTTATCTTTTATAGTTCAAAAGATACCACTATAATCGTAAAAATCACGTCAATTTTGCAACACCCTTTAACTTTTCTATAGCGTTTATCATGGTAGATGTAAAAACACACACTGCGTAAATTTCAAGTTTTTATCTTTTAGAGTTCAAAAGATAACACTCTATTCGTAAAAATCACGTCAATTTTGTAACACCTTTTAAGTTTTCTATAGCGTTTATCACAGCCGATGTAAAAACACACACTGCGTAAATTTCAAGTTTTTATCTTTTATAGTTCAAAAGATAACACTATAGTCGTAAAAATTACGTCAATTATGTAACACCTTTTAACTTTTCTATAGCGTTTATCATGCCCGATGTAAAAACACACACTGCGTAAATTTCAAGTTTTCATCTTTTATAGTTCAAAAGATAACACTATAATCGTCAAAGTCACGTCAATTATGTAACACCCTTTAACTTTTCTACAGCGTTTATCATGCCCGATATAACACCCGTTAACTTTTCTGCAGCTTATGTCATGGCCGACGTAGTAAAACACACACTGTATAATTTTCAACTTAAAAGAATTATTGTAAAAAAAATGAATTCCTTTAATATTTTTTTCCTCCCAATAATTGCATTCAAATTCTAATTCATTTAATTCGATGGCGAGTTAGTGCATTCACGACGTTTAAATTCATAATACATCCATTCAGATTCTAATTCATTTTTTGGCTGATGAAAGGAATGCATTCACACAAATTTTGTTCATAATAAATTCATTCAAATTCAAATTCATTCACTTTGTGTGGCCAAGTGAATGGCATTCAAGAATTCATATTCATTGTGGATGCATTCAAATTTTAATTCAATTCATTTTTTGGAACAGATGAATGCATTCAAACATTTTAATTCACGGTGAGTTAAAAACCAAAAATGAATCATTCGTTTACAGCTCTGTTTTGGAGCAGGTGCTTTACAGACTTTAAACATCAATTCATTCCTTTACAACATTTAGCCAATATGGATAACAAAGTAATGTGGCAGAAATGGTCATGTGGCACTAAACAACACCGTTACAACTTCGTTTGACTAATTAATTAAAATTGAAAGAAAACAACTCTCGTTTAAAAGTCATTTTTATGTAAAAATATCCCAGCAAAAGTATTTTGAAGATATCAAACGAAGTTTTATGTGAGTGAGTAGCCATTCAAATAAATTTTGCTGAAAATTATAGAATTACAACTCAAGATAGAATCCGAAGTGCTCATTTTACCTATCGCCAGGTAACCAATTTTACTTGTGTTGATTGGTTGGCAAGGTTGCAAAGCCTTTTGTGGTCATAAGTGAAAAGTTTACGCATAACAAACATGACGTTTTTATTTTTAATGATCCTCTTAACTTATATTAAGAAAATTTATGGAATATTTTCAAAAATGTCTATCTTTTCTGATAGAAGCCGCTCTCATTTTAAAATATTTTTTTTCTCAAGACTAAATAACTTAAAGATGAAATTGAATCTTCTTCGGTGGAATGGATTTTCTTTTAGTTTACATGGAAATTCTGCCAAAATACTAAATCTTATTTTACCCGACGCATTTTCTTTTTATCAATGTGCACAGCTAAACATACAAGGGATTAAAATGTTTTTATACCATCCGACGATATTGAAAAGTATTTTCTTTATAATTTCGTTCGCGTATCATTTCTTAAAATTAAATTTAGAAAAATGTGTTTTTAAATATTTGCTCTAGAGTTCTGTAAAATGTGTTAAAAATTTTTCATCCACAAAATTAAAATGTACTGACAACTGTTATAGTACCTCTATACCGGTAAAATTTTGTGCTTTCACATTTGTATCTTTAGTTTCTCTACGAAATGATATATTTTTATGAAAAAAGTGTTCTATAATTAAAACAAGGTTTTAAGGGCCCTTCTTACAAAATTTTATTTAAATCCATCCAGCAGTTTTAACGTGATGCGAACACAGACAGACAGGGAAAAATTCCCAAAATATGAGTCTTGTATTTCATATCGATTACTATCTACAAAACATCAAAATTTTCAAAATATATTTCATGTACAGAGATGACCCTGTTACTGTTTAATTATATGTATAAATAAACAAACAGTAAAAATAATTGCTAAATAATAGTTTTAACAGTTTATTAAACTAAAAAACAATTTAGGTGACAAAACATACATATGAACATTTGGACTACATAACGAGAGGTTACAAAGATTAAAAATACTGAAAAAGTATTTTATTAAATATTTTTTTAAAAGATATAATTTAAGAACTAATAGTGCGTTTAACGATTCACTAGATATTCTGTTTCTTGTTTTCCAGCAATAGGAAAAAAACCTTTCACTTTCAACTGAGGTAGGTTTTGATGTCAATAATGTTCGTTGTTCGAATGTTAGTGGCTTCGAATAAATCAAATTGCTTTTTTTATCTTATGTAGTTCTGTTTTATATCTTATGTAGTAGAATTCATACGAAACGAGATATATAAAAATTTTTAGTGTCACAACTAAAATATTTGAAAACCAATCGGTGTATTTTTTTAAAGTAATAATGGTGTTAGTCTCTCAGTTTCCCGGGAGCTTAGCAAAATTTTCCTGGGAAATTTTAGACAGCTTTTCCCAGGAAATCATGTTTTCAAACCCTAGCCGTGCGACTGTAATTAAAGTTAAATAAGAAAAAAACTATTAATAGTTTTTTTAGTAAAATCTTGCCCATTTTAAGAATAATTGACTCACCTCATTCTAAACTAAGTCACATTAGTTTTTTGTTTCAGGTTTCGCTAAAATAAGTATTTTAATTGTTTGCTTTAAAACCTTCTTCCTTTTTTGTCTCGAACGAAAGTCTTATTTTGTTGCAAATATTTTTATAACTAAAAATAAGTTATAATTGCCTTTAGCACCATCAACAGATCTAATCAGGGGCCAAAACTTAGGCTAATAATCAAAACAAAAATATATTTTATTTTGATCTCTTTTCCACTTTAAATGCGTACGACTGTCCTGTACGACAGTGTGGTATTGCTCATATGTTTGTACATATATATCCACATACATACATGTGTATGTGAACACAAATCAGGTGCCTTTATTATAAACAGCTCACTTAAAGTAATAAAAATAAAAGAATGATTGAATTAATAAATTGAGATATAAAATTAAACTATTGTTATATTTCTAATACGCTGTATAACTTTATCCTCAAGGCAGTTTTGTCTTTTTTTCGGAAAAACATTGAATGTTAAAAATCTGTTTCTAAAAAGCCTACGATTAGTTTTACATTTTGACGACTTAACTGCTCATTAAGGCTTAGTAGAAGTAGCCAAAAAAAAAAAATCGCTAAAAGATCATCAAATCAAGAAAATAAATTTAAATAAATAGCCACGTTTCGAAAGATATGGATATCTGTCATCCTTGCTCTGTCTTTTTGTATATTAAATAATTCTTGCAAAAAAAAAAACTTAAAACTTAAAAACAGACAAGCTTAAAATAATATTTCTTTAGGACGGTAATTATACATTTATTATCTTATATTATATTCGAGAAAGATTGTGCCAGGATTTTTAATATGTCGTACAACAAAACATGAATGAAGATTAAACAAGAAAATTCAGCAGCTATGTGGTCATCCTTTGTTTTTTACACTTTTTATTGTTGACACAGTAAAACAAAATTTGTTTCAATTCTAAGCGTTAGTCTATAACTGTTCAAAAAATTGGCCATATACATCAAATAACAACCATTAGGGCACCCTTTAATTTCCAGTTTAAAATATTTATACTTTTCAGGACTTTGTCTGTAACGGTTTCAAAGATAGGGCCATATAGGTCAAATTACCCTTTCATTTCTAATTTAAATTTGCTACTTGTTAGAACGGATTTAGCAATGAAGGTTTTGTGCAAATTTTAATCTGCTGTTTACAACTGCTCAACAGGTTGGGTATATAAATCAGATAACAACAACTATTGTAACACCCTCTTGTTTATAACTTGAAATATTTATACTTCCTAATATACCAGACAAAGTAGTGGACATTCTGTTTAATTTTCAAAAGTTTGTATATAACGGTTCAAAGGATAGGGTCAGTTTACTTCAAATATAGAAACACCCTTTAATTTCTAAATTTAAATTTTATACTTGTTGCTATAGCGGACTAAGCGATACAGGTTCATTGTAAATTTCAACTATCTGGCTTTATCAGTTTAAAAGTTTGGCCACATACATCAAATTACATTAACTATTGGGATACCCTTAAAATTAAAATTTTGAATGTTTATTATAACAAGTTTGAAGCGTCTATAACGGTTCAAAAGATAGGCGCATATAAGTCAATTTACGTCACCTATGGGGACACCCTTAAACTTTCAGATTTATTTTTGTATTACTTTTTGCTATTGGGAGCTATAGTAATGCGCATATTTTTTAGTTTTCGCATAATATATCAAATAACAAAAAATTTTCAAAATCGGTTCAGAAATGACTGAGTTTTGCAGGCACAAACATAAAAAAGCAACATTCAGTAAAATTGATAACTCCCCTCTTTTTGTGAAGTCGGTTAATTAAATAACTTTTCCGGAGTTTTACCTTATATATATATGCATGGGGAAATTACCCAATTAAATCCAGACAAATGTCTTTAGGAAGTCTAAAAAGTCATCACTGTGAGTTTGTTGCGTTCATTAATTCGATTTATTTGGGCAATTGTATGTCGGCTGTAAAAGCCACTTGTTCTTACATATATCTTTTTATAAATTTTTTCCGTTTTGTTATATTTTAAAAAGAAAAATATTATAAATAAATAGTGTTGCCATCTTATGAAATACATGTGTATGTAAAGTCTGTCTCTTGCAAAAATAAAAAATTGTTAGGAAACATATCAAAATTTTTTTTAGAATTTTACATTTTATTATTTAAGAGCTTTTCGTGGGTAAACGCTAATCATTTTTAGGTATGGTAATAATAATATGAAGTGCCAAAAGCTAATCAAATATGTTTGTTCCTTACCAACAGTAGATTACAAGGTAATGGGAAAAGATATATCTACTGATAGCAAATAAGCTATGGCGAAAATAAAATTTTTTAGCTAAGTAATTAAATATACAGAGTACAAGTTTGAAGATGTAGCTAATATATTTGCGTAGTTAATTTTATAGGTTTTATGCGATCAAGATTTAGACAAAGCTATATAATTACAGAACAAGGCTGCAGAGAATGGTTTGCCAGTGCTTGTTTAAAAGAAAGTTCTGTCTTCTTGACCGATTTCAAAAAACATGGAGGTCATCACTTCGTCCAAATGTTGCTTTTTTTAGTTTTTGTGCCCGCAGAATTCAGTCATTACTGAACCGATTTTAAAAATTTTTTCTATATTTAAAAGGTGATGCTTACAAAATGCTCCCGCTTTAACAACAGTTAAAAATATTAAAAATTATATGGTCTCCCTGTGCAACATACAAGTTTTTTGCGTTTTATATTGCAGTATAAAACTGAGCATATACAAATACAATAAGTTAAAAAAGTTACAAGTAACAAAATTTTTTTAGGTTTAGCAAGTTAAATTTAAAACAATTAATACAACTTAAAATTTAATAACATTTAATTACATAAGGTTAACAAAAATTTAAGAACAAAAACACAACAAACTAAAAAAAAGAAAAATATAAGTACATATTCAATTAAAAATTAACAAAAACAAAAATGTTTATTTATGGTGAAAAATGACAAAAAATACATTTTTTGATTGCGTTACTAATGGTTTGTACTAAAAGCAGGATTCCATTCCAGAGACTGAAGTGTTGAAAATTTTAAACGTGTATAGAGATAAATAATTTTGTGCTAGAACACGTAAAGCAAGGTAACGTAGGGCTTTTGCTTCTTTTGCTTTTAATTTCGCAACTGGCAAGTAGTTCACAGCCATATAAAAAGGTCGTTATTAAGTATGATTTGGCAATCAGTATTCTGATTTTAATTGGTGTACAAAACTGAGTTTGCCACAGGTTCCTTAGTGTTGAAAATGTTCCACGGCATGCATGGTTAACGTAGTTAAACTGAGTGAAGGTGCTGTTAAAGAAAATACCAAGTTTTTAGTAGAGTCTACAATTTCAATTGACTGGTTATTTAAAATTAAAGTAGGATTGGTACAAAGTTTTAAAAATCTCTTTTTATTATCAGACACTTGGACTTAGTAGGATTAATTGCTAGTTTAATTCAACATAACATATTTTTATTAATCTTGTAATTATATTATATTTTAATTATATTTCAAATCATCCATCTCTGAAAACTACATTTAATTTTATCCAGACATTATAACTGTTTTATAATAATTGCCGTCTGGCTTTTTTTATGTATTTAAAAGCCATTTGCTTTTCCCTAGTTTTTAGTAAAAACCTTTTTGTTTCAACTGTTGCTCTGAACACATCGTCTCACCGTTTTCTTAAATAATTGCTATAAGTATTTTCAATTAAATTATAGCCTAAAATATACATTATACAATTGAAAAATAATAATAAATAAATAAATTGATATGTAAGTAAAGACGCAGAAATATCTATTGTATTATTCCTGGAGTCCAAGGTAACTGATCTAGCTCTTCCCGTGCCCAACATTGTTCTACAATGCTCCCACAGTATCAGGCCTGAATATAATCAGTTTAATCAAACCCCGGAACGGTTTAACCTATGAAGACGTTTTTTGGAATTATTTTTTGTTATTAATCCATTGTTAAACAAGCGTTGTTACTGCAACTTATATAAATTCGAGCATCATCAGCACACAACCTAATCTTACAATATTTAAGTTTGCTCTGAAGATCATTGACGTATAATGAAAAGAGTAGAGAACTTAAGATTGAGCCTTGTGGAACACCTCCACTTAATTGCAAACAGTCTGAAACTGATGCGGTTATTTCAACATATTGATGTCTGTCCATTAGAGTTGAAAAGGTTACGTTGCCGCAGTCAATCTGCTGCCTTCAGGGTGCTGTAAAAGTTCTATGAAAATTAATCTTTCAAAGACTTTAAATAAAAATGGCAAGATTGCTATCGGTCTATACTCAGAATTGGTTTTCGGTATAAGAATAATTTTAGCAAGTTTCTAAATTTTTGGATAACAGCTAGTTGTGTAAATTTTGTTAAAAAGAAATTTTATTAAAGGTAGCAAGTCTGCCAATAAGCATTTTAATAAGCCAAGGGTCTATTCCATCAACACCAGTTGCATTGGATTTTATTTATAACAGGCTGGATAAGAAATCAGATTGGCTTACGTTTGTAAAATGAAAACTATTATTTATTTATTAATATAGAAAATTATAAATTAAAGGGTGCCCCAACAGATTATTTAATTCAATGTGTATGGCCATACTTTTGAACAGTTGTAGAGAGACGGTTTAAATGTACAAAGAACCTCTATTGCTAACTTCGTATAAAATTTGGATTTGGAAATTAAAGAGTGTTTTAATAGTTGAAGTAATTTGATGTATAAGGCTAAGCTTTTAAACCGTTATAGACAGATAGTTGAAACTTACAAGGGAGCTGCATTGTTAAGTCTGCTATAACAACAAGTATGTAATTTGAATTTAGAACTTAAAGGTTGTTCCCATCTTTTCCGTTTCTTTTTGATTGTTATATACAAATAGTTGAAAATTAGACAGAATGTCAGAATGTTTAGTAGCAAGCATATAATGTGAATTTTTGAAATTAAAGGGGTTGATGTTATTTGATGTATATTGCCAAACTGTTGAACAGTTGTAGACAGACGCAGAGTGGCACATTTAGCGAGAAGTAACTTTTGATTGGATTGGAATTTTGATATGCATTTTTTTTGTGTGGGGGAGGTGGGACTTAAAGCTTTTATTTTTGATTAAAATCAGAAGTCAACCGATAAAAAAAGTTACGAATGATTTAATATTCGTAACCATTATTAATTACAGTTGAGTATAAAAGACGTGTTGAAACATTAAAAAAATTTTTTTTTTCATATGTATTCTTATTTTTACAAATTATCTTGTCAGGAAACTCCAAATTTTGGCCCCGTAATACTTTTAAGCTTAAAAGCAACAATGGCCAAATGTTGGTTTTTTTAAAATCCTTTTGAAAAAAATAATTTAACTTTTTTAAAAAGTTAAAACTTTTTTAATAACGAAATGAAAAAATCCTATTTTAGTTAAAATTTAATTTAATTTTTTTTTTTAAAATTTCTATAACAATTTATAAAATAAATATAAATTATTTAATTAAATTATATAAGTACGTATACTTTAAAATCAAAGATCCACTATACATTAATCAATTTTAGTAAAAATTTCTTCTAAATGGCATTGATTTTAATCTTCTAATAGTTGCTTAGTATCCTCTTCTAATTCGACTGGAGTTGTTTACCATTTTTGTCGAATGTTGGACATATATGGATCTGAAGTACACAACAAAATTGTGATAAGGTCTTCATTAGTACAACATCTAGACATTTTTCTTGTGCTATGTGCGCGAAAGAATCTGTTGTTTTTGTTCTTTTTTCTTGCGCTTCTTCAGACAGATCTCCTATTAGTAGCAAATTATGTTGAATGATTTGTTCCGCGTTACACAAAATTTTATGAACCATTGAATACATATATCTTCAAGAGTATTTTTTATTGTAAAGTGCAGCTGTTTTATTGGTGTAATCACCAAATTTTTTGCATTTATCTTTCTGCTGCATGCTAAGACTTGTAGTATTATTTTGAATCGTCTTATTAACTTATAACCTACACCTGTGATAGATGCTGCAGTGGATCGGAAAAAAACTTCTTGCAGTATTTTCATCATTCAAATTTCCTTCTCCTTATTTAGGTTGGTCGATTATAAGGCCTAGCTGAAGATATCTTTCTTGAATTTGTTCTTTTTTCTTTCGTTTTTCTGCAAAAAAAAAACAGGTACAGATCATACTATGCGCACATCTTTTGGGTACAAAATTGTGTTTTTCAATTAAGCAAGGAATTAGCTTACATTTCCTTACCTATGTGATAGTAAAACTTAAATTCGAAAGAATGCTATAATAAACATGTGCTTTCACGTATTTTATTTGAGACTTCCTTTTTAATTATTTCATTATTCTGGATTTATAATTCTTTGATATATTCACCATTACCAACTCTAATGGGTAACCAAAATTTCATTACAAATTTAGATTTTGCAAATGTGATAGGTACAATATAGTGCATTTGTATATTACGTGATTACATCGCAGAAGTTATAAACGCTATCTTTCATGGAGATTTGAAAAAAAATTGGCTTTAACTCTGTGTTAAAAAGTGAAAATAATTTAAAAATAACTCTGTAGAAACAAACATTTTTTTGAAAAATTTCGTATGTATTCATAATTTTTGTAAAAAATACCTAACCTTTGGTCAGAAAAATTGCTCTGAACAACAAGGTCGCAACCTGGCGCACATATAATGGGATATAGGTGTGTAGGGAAGGTTTTGGGCTATAACACAGAGAAATATCTTTATGACGTGGTTTGACGGGAGGGAGTTATGTTCTATTAAGCACGAGATTTTTGAAGAATTTTGACCTTTTTTAAAACAAAAAATTTAACAACTTCTAAAAAACGTAAAGACTTTATTTTGATTTGATATATTTTAAAACAAAAAAGTTATAGTAATTTGAAAATTAGAATTTACTAAAAAAATTTTATTTTAACAAAATATTCGGAAAGTCAATTTTGGATCACCCTGTTCAGTGTGTTATAGTTGGAACAGAGCTCTAAATTTTTGCCTCTCGAGGTTTACTGGTATTTACTTTCAAATAATTAAGAAAACACTTAGATTGGTAATCACAAAAAAAATTGATTTTTGGCCGCCTTCTCAAAATATGTGCCAATGTTCAGACGGTTGAAATTTACAAGGAGCTGTAGTGCTAAGTCTTTCGGTGAAGACCGTCGTCACTGCCTGTTTATTTGGTACATTTGGCGAGCGCTGTCGAAGTGAGAACATCTAGTTAAATATATTATTTTAAATACAGCCTCTTTAATAAAAAAAGATATTTTCACAGCAAACGCTGCAATACTGTAAATACAACAAAACGCTGTTAACTTGTGATGCCGTGTTTACAAGAATAAATTACTATAAATTATTAAACAATTATTGTTTGAAATAATGCCAATTAAACATGGCACTTATTTTATTTAAAAAAAGAAAAACACTTAATTATATATTCTGCTATATAACAGAGCTTAACTGTATGAATGTTAGGCTTAATTTTTTCACTTTATACAATCCTATTTCTCTCTTCTTTCGTTATAACTTTAAATATATTAAAGAATCTGATAATTGCTTCCCTAAAATCGTATGTTTTTTAATCTTTCATTTTAAATCTATATTATTAACGTTTTTAAGACTCGCGGGCAGTGCGACCGTTGGAAATTTTCGAAAAGTGGTACAAAAAAGGGGATTTAAAAAAAAGTGGTACCAAGAAGGGATTTAAAAAGAAATATTGCCAAGAAGGGGATTTGTTGGAAAAAAGGAAAACTATTTAAAAAATCAAATAACTACCATAAACTCTTCATTTTCAATTAACATATAATGCTCAATTTATTTTACACGCTTTGACGTTTCATTAATTTACAGTTATACTAAACAAAAACTTTAATAAAAAAAAATTTATGTATGTGCATATTTAATTAAAATATATTATAAAAAATATACATATACAGATTATATAATAAAGCTGAAAAATAGGAAATATGTATATATTTAAATTTTTTTAGTATGTATAGTTTTCTGACTATTATTTTTTTCTTATTTTTGTTTAATATATGTACGTAATAACACAATATTATTATTTGTAAAAAACTGTACATCTATATTTCTTAACAAGATCTGCACTTGGAATCTAATCTCAAAGATCAACATCCAATAAATTCAAAGTTGAAAGCATAGATTTGTAAGTATTTGCTTTCAACATATTGGGTACATTTTTTTCGTATGTGCTAGCTTTGAAAAAATACCTTAAGGAGATGAACTACTGTATGGTGAAGTGAAAATGTATTCGCAAAAGCTATATACGAGTAAGCTTAAAAATAAATTCTCGTTAAACCTCTTCGACCTTATGGCAAAATTGTTCGGCATCAAAAATATACGATGAGCTCATACAATAAATGCCGACAACCCAGTATAGCTCCAATAGCGGCCATTCTCGCTTGGAGTTTATTTACCCCATTCTCCCATACAGATAATCTTTTTTGTGCATTTTAAGTTTTGGGTGAAGCTTAAGATTTTTTATTGCGAGTAAAAGTTTTTGAAAAATTAAAATTTTTGGGGAAATTTAAACAGTTTAATAATTAATAGTTTAAATGAATTAAAATTATTTTGGCTTAAGTTCATTTGTTTTAATATCTAAAATCTTTTTTTAGAAAGAAAAATTATTTTACAAATGTATGCGGACGTTTTCCAAAGAAAACAAGAAAAAATAGACGCTAGCAGAATGAAATGCTGCACTTTCTGGACCGCTAAGTCCTTCATCAGCGTTCTTCGCATCTATCTACTTTTTAGTTGTGTAATTGTAAACATCACCTATTTAACCAACTAAATTTGTAAATAAGAATACGAGTAGTATTCATATCAATATTAATTCTGTTAGACGAAATTTACACACAAACCAAAGTTTTATAATTTTAATTTTTATTAAATTATGATTTGAACTGGGGAAATTATAAATGATGTTTACAATTACACAACTAAAAAGTAGATAGATGCAAAGAATGCTGATGAAGGACGTAGCGGTCCAGAAAGTGCAGCATTTCATTCTGCTAGCGTCTAATTTTTCTTGTTTTCTTTGGAAAACGTCCGCATACATTTGTAAAATAATTTTTCCTTCTAAAAAAAGTTTTTTAGAAATTAAAACAAATGAACTTAAATGAACTTCATTTATAATAGCCCCAGTTCAAATCATAATTAAATAAAAATAAAAATTATAAAACGCACGGCACAGCTTTACGTACATTCATGTTTAACTCATAACAATCAATATGATATAGACTTGTGTAGTTCATAAACGAACTAGTTTATTTAAACGATTCCATCGATTGAACTAAGTTAACTAGTTCATACTTTTAAGTACACCTAGTTCATTTTTGAACTTTAATTTGTAATTAAACTACCAGACAAGATAAACTAGAATACATAACTGTGTTTCCTTGTTGACTATTTACGACATGAAATTAGTGCTACCACGCGTTTTATTTAACATTCATTACGGCAATGCTATGGTATTGTTGCCATTATATTTTGAAAAGAACTTTTGAACTAAAAGAGCTTTTGAACTAAAGAAAGCGTTTGAACTAAAAGTTGAAAATGCGAACAATATGTCAATAGAACATTTGAACTAAGAGAAATTTTGAACTAAAGAGAGCGTTTGAACTAAATTTTAAACTAGTTCATTTTCAAACTTTGAACTAAAAAGAGCGATCACTAAATTGAACTATATGGCACAAGTCTAATATGATACTGAGGCAGCATCTATGACGTTGTGAGTAAATAAGTAAGAATGACAAAAATTAAAATTGCATTCGTGTCCGATCGATGATTGGAACAAAAGCAAAAACAAATGTACAGGATGAAATTCAGATAGAACGGTGAAGAAAAACTTTGCTTTTAGAAAATGTACACAAAAAAATAAAAAACTGCAGAAAGATTTAACTGATATTCTCATTAAAAAGGTTTTAAATAATAAAATTTTCTTTTGTTCTCCATGCCTCCATTAATAATTTTGTTTTTTTTTATTTTAGTTATTTAACGAGGGGTGCTTTAATACAATGTGTGATAAGGCCATGATGGCTTTATCTCTCATTCAATAGGGAGATTAAGCCATTTTTTAATTTTTTTTTCATTTGAATGGGAGATAAAGCCATCATGGCTCTTGCTTACACTAGCAATATTAGAAAATGGCTTTATATCTTATTTCAGTTTTGAAGAACTTTATCATTTTACATTGATTATTAGTTTTCTTATTTTTATAATAAAGAGGTAATAATGAATTCTTTCTTTAACAGTATGTTTCCTGTTCTATGTGCATTCATTGATGGAAGGAAATCTAATAATATTAATAAAAATAATAACATTCTTTAAAAAAAATGTCTTTCCGGAGACACTAAAGTTAAGTATTGAAATCTAGCTTCGCATACTAAAGTTTTTCTGCTTGGAGGCCTGTGGCCGCGTTTAAGGATTTTTTTCTCCAGTAGGACGCGGCAGGTGGCTTTGCTGAATAAAAATTTCCTGCATGCGTCACAAAAATAAAAAAACGTGTTTTCCCGGAAATACTATAGTTAAGTATTGACAAATCGCTTCGCATACTAAAGTTTTTCTGCATGGAAGCCTGCGACCGCGCTTAAGGGTTTTCTCCTCCAGTAGGACGCGGCAGGTGGCTTTGCTGAATACAGTTTTCCTGCGTGCGTCACAAAAACAAAAAAATCCTTTTCTCGGAAATTTTTTGTTTTTGTTGTTGTTGGTTTATTAAAAAATAAATGAATTTAAAATACGAGTATGAATTCTTAGTTGTTATTTTTCAATGATAACTAAGGAATTTCCCTTTTACAGAATGTTTACACCATGCATAATAATATTCTAAAAAAATATGGCTATATCTCTTTCTCTCATTTCGCAAAATTTTAAATATGACCTTACCTCTCAATGATTGGGAAATAAGGCCATTATGGCTTTATATCCCATTAAATTAAGCAATAAAGCCATTATAGCCTTATCTCACATGGTTTTAAAGCAACCCCACTATTTAGCAATGGATTTCAAAATATGTGCTAATAGCGTTTATCATTCGTATTACTTTCTAATACTTTTAGTTATGTAATAAACGTGTCTGAATTAGTTATTACATAGCTTAACTCAGGAGCTAGCTCAAAACAAGGTATGTCATTATAAGACTTTATAAATACTGAATCCAAATACGTGAGTAAATTAAGCTTTTTATTTTTAATCTCAACTCTTTAAACTATCTCTTCATACAATTTCTGATACAAAATTAATATTTTGCTTTTAATGTCAATATAAAAATTTTAGAAAGTCCTTCAGTGGTGATGAATAAAACTTGAGTTATAAATATGTACAGTGTATATACAAGAAGCAAGTTCTTTAAAAACTGAAAATAAAACAAAAACTGCTATATGCGAAAAAGTGTAAAATATATCAAAAAGTGGCAGATTTAACTCTTTTTAAAAAAGGAGCACTTAAAGGGACAAGTATTTGAAAAAGTAGCAACTTGCTGCTTTAGTTGCAACAACGGTAACGTTGCTTGCAGGCGCTTATTTTTTTTATATAGTATATATAAAATTAAAAAAGTATTGCCATATCGAATTAAATTTTCAAGCGGTATCATTTTTGGAATTAAAGATTACTTGTTTTTAGAATATTATGTTTTTAAACTTTAATTTTTTTTTTCAATAAAAACTTTTTTAATACGAAAAGAAGAAGATAGAAAAAGTAACCATTACGGCAATAAAGTGATAATGTATTTAAAAAAAAGTTAGAAAAGTTATTTTGTTATTCATATAACTTGCACAACTATATCAAAATAAAAGAAATAACATGATAAAAATATAAAATAAATATGTGAACTTTGTACACATTTTTAAAAAAATAATATTTATATTATAATATTCCAATGACAAAGAGTTAAAAAATAAGAAAAAATTAAGTACTTTATAAAATTTTACATAAAATTTCACTTGCTCTTAATAGGTTAAGCCTTTTGAAAAAAATAAGTGAACTAAAATATATTTTTAAAAATATTTAGCATTTCCTGAATTTCTCCTTAAAAAATTGAAACGATACTCCATATTGATATCTTAAAAAATATAGTCCACAATCGTACTTTTCTAGTAAAAGTTCAGAGACCACTAAATCGGAAAATATGGGTGGGCGCCAATTTTTCACTAAATGCTTGTTTCTTATTGCTTGATTCTCTATCGTCCTATATATGTGTTATTTTTGATTGGAGTTACTTCATTGTGGGGCCATTGTTTTCTTTTAGCGGATTTCAAAATTGTCTTACTTGTATAGAAAGGTTTTTCTGGCTATCTTCTTTTTGAAAACTATAGCTAAAGTTTTCTATGAACAATGAATTTGAAGACTTGGGATGCCTTTAAGAATAACTACCGATCGGGGTCGTCAGCTTAAATTATTTAATGACTTGTCAAAATTTCTTGGAGCAAAACATCTGCTTATCATCCTAGTTTAAATTAATTAATTCAGCAGTTAAATGTCACAGAGATGAGAATTGGACTGATTCTATACCAACAATCCTTCTTGGCTTAAGATCAACAATTGAGGAGGAAATTGGTTTTTGCAGTGCGAAATTAGTTTTTGAAACTATTATTCGTTTCCGGCTGAAGTTTTCAACAATTTATTTAGTGGGGATTCTCATTCGGACTTCGCTAAAAAGCTTTGTCAAAGTTTTGCAAATATTAAAGTCGTCCCTGGGACAAATCATAGCAAAGATAAAACCTTTATATTTAAGGACCTGAAAACTTGCACACATGTTTTTGTGAAAGTTAATGGTGTTAAGATTCCACTTCAAGTGGCATTTTCTGGTCAATACATGGTAATTGAAAAAAAGAAAAATTCTTTAAAATATAGTCAATGCCAAAAACTAAATTATTTCTATAGACAGACTAAAACCTGCATATCATTACCTTATTATAGAAAGGCACTAACTAAGGTTTGCCCCTCTGTACAGGAAAAGGAAAAAACTCGATAAAAAGTACAGTTTTGTAGTTGGAAATTTTTTATTACCGCATTGTTTTATTAAACTCTTTAATCAATTAAATAATGTTACAACATTTTTTATCTTTTATTTATACATCTTTCGTTTATCAACATATGTATTAAACTTGAATTTGAAAAAAAAAACGTGTTAGGGCCTTTCTATATTAAGGTAACTTTATATGGCTAACGAAAAATTAAATGTTGAGAGAGTTCGTTTTCAAACTAATGTTTGAATCTTCATAAAGGGGTATTGTGGTAACCCACATCCATTTTCTTACTTGTTCAATTTATTTATATTTATCATTGTTACTTGTTTGTTTTAGAAAATTGTAAAATATTTTGCCATATTAAAAAATAGAATTTTCATTCTTTGATTTATCTTCAAACCTTATTGTACTTTTTTCTTTATTTTAAAAATAAAATTTTTTTAAATTTGTAAAAGTAATATCTTATTAACCTTTACTAAATGTACATAATATTATAGCTAAAGTCGTTGACATAAGTCTGAGAAGAAGTACCGTATCAACACTAATGTGGCGAGTTATACACGTAGCAGATAAAATAATTTGTCCACACTAGATAAAAACTGAGAATAACAGCTGATGAAAAGCGGGATTCCAAAGCTTATTTTTTCTAAAAGTGCCAAATTCCAGGCATTATAGGGTGCATTGATGGCACTTATATAAAAATGAGAAAGCCATATGAGGATGAATTCCTTTTTTTGTCAATGTTATGACTGTAAGAATTTTGTTTATATATTCATATGTTGTGTATGAATATTAGACCGTATCGCGAAAAAAATTTCAGTACACCACCTAATATGAAGTATTTTTGTTAGGCAGTTTCAAAAAATAAAATAAAAATATTTAATGTCGAACGTAGGGGTCGCCTTTTTACATTTTTTGCTATATCTTTGGCAATTATAGAGGGATCTCAAAGTGGGATACATCAATGTTTTTGTCTCGCAAAGACCAATATTTTGATGTAAGCGTTAGTGTTGACAAGTATTCATTATTAGTATTTATTCACCAAAGATCTGTTCCTACCACCCTAATGTACCGCCCTGATGACAAAAAATCGAAGCTCCCAACAAGTCATCAAACTTTTGCTAAGGAAGAAAGATTATGAAATTTAATTATACAAAAAGAATCAAAAAAATTAAATTAAACCAAAAAAGTTTAATTTTTAGTCGACCATATTTCGGCGTGATTCAAGTTGGCTGTATTTTTGGCGGCTGTGTAGCTAAGAAAACTATGGCTATTGAGATCATTGCTGGATAAATAGAAATGTCATTCAAAATCAAGCCAAATATTCGATACTACTCTATTACTTTATTGCTTATCGTTTTATTCGTGAAATAACTGTTCGAATTTCATCAAAATTTTTTTAAACTATTACTTGTGTTTTGTTAGTTTCAATTATAAGACGGTAAAAAAATCTAGAAAATGGCTTTTAATGTTAGTGAAGTAAACAACACTTATTTACCAACGAATTTCGATGTGATTAGTTTCTCTCTCTATCTGCGACAGAATACTGACCGAAATCGAAAGTTAAGTGCTTTTAAACAAGAAGATGAGATGTATTATCCTTTTGTAGATTGCGCTGCTATTCCACTTATATCAGTAACAACTGCTGGTCAACGTTTGGATAAACTTTGAGATCCGCCTGGAATTGCCAAAGATATAGCGAAACATGTATTCTTTGGTCTTTCATGAATTGGCAAATGTTTTTTTTAATGTTTATTCTCCTCTTTTAACAGGGTGTTTAAATCCGGCTTTAGGTTAACTGGAGTTCTCGGCCTGTAGCGCTTTAGATTAGGAGTTGTTATGGCTGAAACAAGTTTAAACGATGAAAGGATAAAATTCTAAAAGGCATTTCGTTACTTGTTCTTATTCTTGTTTGCACTTTATTTTCTATGTCAGATTCATTGAAGCTAACTTTGAGATCCACCTCTCCAAAACATTTTTCACCTGCTATGCCTTCAACACTTCTGTGCAGTCCCGACACTCTAGCCACTGATTCCTCAACATCACTTAAAATTTGTTTGTTAAATGGGCCACCACTAGTTCTTTCATTTTCTTTTCTGTTGTGTTTTTTCTTAATATATATATATATATATATAAGTTACCAAATATTGAATAAATGGCTTGTTTTTCTTGGATATATATATATATATATATATATATATATATATATATATATATATATATATATATATATATATATAACTTATATAACTTAAAGTAACAATTTTTTTGACTCTTTTTTTAATTAATAAATTAACTTATTTTTAGCTTAGAGAGTCCTTTTTTATTTTATAGAAATTGCAAATATTTTTTTATTTATTTTTCAATATTTCGGTACTCCTTTGTGTACCATCTTCAGGAATTAAATTGTTTTTACATGTATATAAAAAATTTTTGAACAAAAAACAAAATTTGAAAACATGAAAAAACTTTTTTTCATAATGAAGTTAAAAGAAAATTTTTTTAGTCATATCAACAAAAAACAAATATACATACATATATGAAAAAACAAAAAACTTAACTAATGTTATTGTGTTCGTCCATGTATAAACAAATAATTATGTAATTTTATGTATTAAATATCTATATATATGTGCAACATTGTCAGTATCAGCTTTAAAATTAATCCTTTTTGTCATTGGTGTATTAACTATATGTAGCATTTCTAAAATATAACGTCTCTTATAATTCTTTTCAATATTTATAACTGAAGCATTTTCAAAGTTTGGATAGTGACCTAATTCAGAACAGTGGGAAGATAATGCTGTTCTTTGTGAATTAACATATCTTAAGTCAGACTTATGTCCAGCTATTCTTGTTTTAAGCTTATTCTTGGTTGTTCCTCTATATACTTTACTACAGTTCTCCTGATCGTTTCCTTTACACGGTATTCTGTAGACTATATGAGAAATGTCAAATTTATTAATTTTATCCTTAGTCCTACTAAATAACCGATTCAATGTGTTATCTGTCCTATAGGCCATATTATATTTATTCTTATCAAAGATATTCGATTTCCTTAAACGTTCGGAAAAACCTGGTACATAAGTTAAAGATTTGTAAATTTTAGGTTCCATAACGTTTCTTATGTTAATATTATTACTATTTCTAAATTGATTAATTAATTTATAAGTAAGTCCCTTAGGAAAGCTATTATCATATAGAATTTTCTTAATCTTTTAGTGAAATTCTTTAAGTGAAATTCCTTATCACTAATTGTCAAGACTCTATCTATCAAATTTTTAGCTGTATTAATAATTACACTTTTGTTATGTTTAGAAAAATAGTTAATAATTCTACCTGATGCTGTCGGTTTTTGATACCAGTCCATTAACAATTTATTTCCCTGTCTTATCAATAAAGTATCTAAGTAAGAAATTTTGGAATCGATTTCCTTCTCCATCGTAAATTTTATATCATCATTGAATGAATTAAATATTGTAAACATATCATCAATTGCACTTTCTGAAATAATGCAAAATAAATCATCTACGTACTTAGTAATTACTTTCGGCTTTATGATAAGCTTTTCTATACACGAATCCATTAGTCTTTCCATAACAATATCAGCGATAATAGGAGATGCTGGAGATCCCATCGGAAGTCCCTGTTTTTGAACATATGTTCTCTCGTTAAACCGAAAATATCTATTATCCTCAATACAAAATTTTAGAATTCGTAAAAATAAACATTTTTCAATCTTGGTATGTTGTCTAATTATATCCCATTTTTCATTAATGGTGTCAATTGCTAAATCAACTGGTATGCTAGGAAACAGAGATATAACATCTAAAGAAACCAATTTTTCATTATTTTCAATTTTAAGATCCTTTATCTTATTTTTGAACTCTAAAGAATTTCTAACGTTATATTTAGAAAATTGAGTTATTTTTTTCAAAATATTTGTAACAAATTTACATAATTCATATGAAGGTGAATTTACAAAAGAACAAATTGGTCTCAAGGGAAAATCTGGTTTATGGATCTTTGGAAGTCCATATAACCTAGGAGCATTAGCTATATTAGTCTTAAGTTTCTTTTTTTCAAGAATAGTAATAATTTGTTTATTATAAAGTTCATCTACTAAATCATTGTTTATCTTCTGTAATTTACTAGTTGGATCCTTGTTAACTAATTGATATTTACTAGTATCTTCTAAAATGGTATTAATTCGAATATTGTAGTCATGTTTTGTTAAAGCTACTGTTGTGTTACCTTTATCCGCTTTAACAATAAGGATGTCTCTATTTCTTCTTATAAAAATATCAGTTTTTTAACTTTATCTAATATAAACTTATCTCTATCGGTTAATCTCATTCTGTTAAAATGATTATCTATAATTAATGATAACTTTGTTCTAGCTACTTCCTGTTCCTCCTTATTTTCTAATGTTTGTACAAAATCTTCTCCTTCAGTTATCATTTTTACACCTGGAAAATCGTTCTTTGTATAGGGAAGTGCATGCTTGGGACCTAATGAGAGAATAGATTTTACTTCTAACGGAATGTCTAAATTGGTTTTATTGACAAACCAGTTATCGTTAAATTTAATACCTAACTCTTTTTCTTGTAAAACTCGAAGACAACTAAATTTTTTAATATGTATTTTCCTAACTTTTTTTTCAAAAGAAGCTGCCATTATATCTTCAAACTTTAAAAAATCTATCATCTCAGCTTCCGTAAAATACTTAGTTAAGTTTCTTTTTATCAACAACAACTCACTTTGAAAATGCTCCAATATTTGATGATTATCTCTGATGGATAGTTTCAGAATTTTGTTATTTAAATCGCTTATATATGTACGAATCTTACTTTTAATTCCAACTGAACTTCTTACTTTAAAAATATTTGAGATATCTCTTGTTGAATTTATAATAAAATTTGGAATGATTCCCGAATTTCTACATCTTATAAGAAACGTTATAGTAGATTTTAGTTTTATAATTTTGTCCCTCACCGTCTTAAATCTATTAATTAATCTTCTTGTTGCGTTGTTTCTTTTAATTTCAAAATAGTTTCTTCTTAATAATTCTTGGTTGTTTTTTTTTTCTTTTAACTTCATTATGAAAAAAAGTTTTTTCATGTTTTCAAATTTTGTTTTTTGTTCAAAAATTTTTTATTTACATGTAAAAACAATTTAATTCCTGAAGATGGTACACAAAGGAGTACCGAAACATTGAAAAATAAATAAAAAATATTTGCAATTTCTATAAAATAAAAAAGGACTCTCTAAGCTAAAAATAAGTTAATTTACTTATATAACTTATATATAACTTATATGTAACTTATATATATATATATATATATATATATATATATATATATATCCAAAAAAGAAAACAAGCCATTTATTCAATATTTGGTAACTTAGAAAGTGAAAACAAACTTCCCTCAACCGCAGAATGTTTGCAAGCCATCAGACAATCAACTGCTCTTAGGAAAAGAACTCCACAACAAGTAAAAAGTCGGATTGAAAACCAAAAGTGATTTCAAAAAACCCAAGGTTTTTATGTTATTTTTTTTTTTATTTTATTTTTATTTTATTTTATTTTTTATTTTATTTCAGAAAAAGAAAAATCACCTTTCTCGACTGATGTACAGTAAAAATGTTTTACAGATAAACTTTTGTTGTCTGCTCAATCAAGCCCTAAATTTTTTCCTTCAATTCAATTTAGTTAAGTTAGACAAAAATTCATATGCATCCATCACACACTAACAGCCCGATTCTGTGCACTTGATAAGTTCAAAATATTGAGTATTTATCAACTTTTGTGTATTTATCAATATTTGGTATTCTACTGTATTCAAATTCGGTAAATAGTGCACGCTTCATGTAAATATCACATAATGGATCCTTTTTTAAAATAATGTATAAATTTACGTATCCTTTTAAAAAAATGGAAGAAGAAATAATTATGTTAATGCTGATTAGTGAAGACGAAGAAAATGCGGATAAAAGAAAGCATAGGTGTGATTTTCAAAGATTACGTGACTCAAGCGATCCTTTTCAGTTGTCAGAGCTGAATTTACACAAAATTTTCGCCTGACTCGTGTTCTTGCTCGGCTATTAATTGCAGATTTGCAGCCTCATGACGCCCAGGGAACATCATTACCATTGACAGTTCGAGTTTTGGCAACGCTCCACTTTTCCGGCCATGGATCATACCAGAAATGCGTTGGAAATAACTGCAATTTGCCAATAAGTCAGCCGTTAATATCTCGATCTTTGAGATATATATCACAACTCATCGTAAAGGTAAAAATTACAGAGATTTCATTTCCAAACTCAACAGAAGAGGAAAATGCCAAAAAAATTGGGTATAATAATAATTCTAATAAATAATATACTGTAATATTGAAAAACGTTTTAAAGATTTTTCAAGCGGTTCGGCATAAAAAGTGTGATAGGCGCAATTGATTGCACGCATGTTACAATCATTGCACCACCCTCAAACAACCCAGAGCTACCACTAAATTTGTACATGAATCGCAAAGGCTTTTACAGCATTAATGTGGAAGCAGTAAGTTCCTTTTTTTATATTTCTATACTGTTCCTTTTTTATATTGAAACAAATTTTGGTGTTAAGGTCTGTGATCATCGTCTTGTATTCACAATTTTTAATACAAAATTTCCGGGTGCGACGCATGATTCTGGTATTTGGGCCACATTTGATCTACGTGAGTACCTTATACGAAGGTAGAATGACATATCAACAGTCCGACGAGAATCTTGGCTTTTAGGAGATCAAGGTTACCCTCTCGAGCCTTGGCTTCTCACTCCAATTACTGAACCAACTATTCAACAAGAAATCAAATTTAATAAAATGCACGCTAGCTCTAGAAATTGTGTCGAGCGAGCGTTTGGCGTACTTAAGATGCGATTTAGATGTTTACCTTAACATCGAATGCTACACTACTCCCATGAAACTGCAGGAGATATCATTGCATCATGTGCAATTTTACATAGCATTATGATTAAATCGGGTGGTCCTGAGCTCATCACTGACGATGTGGTCACTAGTGATTATATAGTTGCAGCATTTAGTAATTCACAATATACGCGTGAAGGTGAAGCTATACGAAGAAGATATATTTCTACTCTATAAAAAATGCAATGATTTAAAAAAAAAATTATTAAAAAACAAAAAGTTCAATTATACATATTTGTTTTTATTCAATTAACAACCATAATTACAGTAAACCTTGTACATTACTTTTTTTTCATTTCTTCTGCAAGCATTGCCACGCTGCTTGTAAAATTTTGAAGTGCTTGCACTATATCGCGTTGTTGTTGTTCGCGAATAATATTTTGCCGCTTTTCCTCCTCAACACGCTGCTTCTCACGTCTGTCCCTTTCCTCCATACTTTTAAGCAAAGTATTTAAAATATTTTGCCGATCAAAACGGAAAGGACGTACCCTTGCCGTTCCCTCATCTCTTTTTGCATCATTTGAAAACAAATAAAAGAAAATCGTAAGTATAATATGTGTATAATATAAGCTATTTACTTAAATATAGCTTACTTGGTTCCCCGAAAAACTTTCTTCAGCCGCACAAACATTTGAAGATGAACCACACGTATTTTCTGTTGATTCAGTTTTAGTAAACACCGACTCAGCAGGACTTGATAGCGATAAACCAGAACTATGCAATGCACGCTCGATGGTCACTTCTTGTAGCGAAAGGGGCAGGCTAATGCTTCCTGTGCTCGTTGCAACTTAAACTGCTGTCATACCGAAAGTGCTTAAGGCTAGTTCTTCAAACTCCGTCAGCGTCTTTGGGCATGGTCCTCCTCCAGTTACTCGCTGGCTCATTTTAATGCGCCGTGCTCGGGTACGCAATTGACTTTTACAAACTCCCAAAGTCTGCAAAAACACATACATATACATTCATAAGTCAAATGTACGGTAAGTCATTGCTTTTGCCTTTAATGGGAAAAAAATAACTCAGTAAATATCACTTACTTCTTTCCATTTGGCGGTTGTCCGAGTGGGGCCTCGTATTGCATTTAACCCATCGATGAGTTCACTCCAGAGTTCCTGCATTTGCCGCGGCGACTTTGGGCTGTTTTTCCCAACTTGCACTTGTGGTCGGTCACGGCAAAAATGTACGTTAAACTGCAGCTGTTCAGACGTTGCACGATCGCATTTCGGTTTCCTATATTGGTTAATGAATTATACAAATTTATGTATATTAATATACTTAAATTTATAAAAATACTTACTTAGCTGGTGTATCCATATTTTCGCTTTGTACCTATAATTTGAAAATAATAATCAAAATCAACTGTCAATAGAAATTCACCACGCTGGTGAATTTCAAAAGCTTTTTACTTATCAATGTTGCTATAGAATACCAACCGAACTTTTGGTTGATAAGAATCTTGACAAAATATCTTGATAAAAAATGTATCAAGAATTCACAGAATCGGGCTGTAAAAATACTTAACTCATTCCGAAATTAAATCCATATTCACAGTTTTTTATTTTGAAAAAAAAAATCAAATTAATTTTTTAAATAGTTCGTTATAATTTCAAAATATTTCTTATATAGAATATGTGGCAGCACCGAGATTGACTGATTTACAAAACAAACAATCTGGCAAGACTGGTACTAAGCAAGATAGAAGAAAACAGAAATTGATTCCTCGACAAGTGTTTGCTTCTACAGCTGTGGTTTTTTAATTGTCCATTAAACAAACATTTGTAAAATCGTTTTAATATTAAATAATTTGAACTGTGAATAAATAGTTATTAAAGACAAGTTCAAGTGTTTATATTCAATAACTATATTGGTGACCTCGTTTGTTTTTTCACGCAAAAGCCTGAAATACAAAATTTTTACTGCGTCGCAGAACATTTTTTTTCTTGGAAGCAGAGCGGCAGCAGCGTATTTGAAAATTTCAACGATTTTATTTGCAAAAGCTGCAAGTCACTTAGTACAAGCAAGAACAATTTTGCTTATGATTTCACAACCTCACAATTTGAGAAACAGAAAAGGTGTTAATTATAAGGAAGACTCTTCAAGTAGTGACGAAATAGAATTTTTTGATATTGACAACGCAAACATGGCGGAGTTGCAAAATGTTGCTGCTCAATTGGAGGCACTTCAACGTGAAGTAAATTCTCTTTGGGAGACTCATGGTAATGCAAACGATCAAAGAACAAATCTTCAAAGAGTGCATATACCGAAATTCAACAAACACAACCCTCAACTTTGGTTTGCTCAAATTGAAAGATCATTTGCATTATGTGACGTCACATCTGATGCTGACAAATTTGATTTGGTTTCTGTACGACTTGAAGATGACATACTTTTGTCAATTGAAGACCTCATCACAAATCCTCCACAAACTGATAAATTTGCAATTTTAAAGGAACGTCTAATTTCGAAATTTGCAGAATCTTCTGAATCTAAACTACGTCGTTTATTGCAAGGTGGTGAAACCGCTGGTATGAAACCTTCAGAAGTTTTAGCTCATATGAAACGATTAGCTCCTGGTAAAGGAAATGAAGCCATCATTCGAACAATATTTCTGGGCCAAATGCCAGAAACAATCCGTCCACTTTTGACAATTTGGGAAGAAGAAGATTTAAACAAATTAGCCAAAATGGCTGACAAAATGCTGGATGCCAACAACAACATGGTAAGTTCTGTTTCACCTGTACCTACACGTATCGACACACAATTTTCAGTAGAAGCTGTTACTCCTCATATGTCTTTGGCAGACGTTTGCCAAGCTATTAAAGTTTTATCGGATAAAGTGGATAAAATGCAAATTCAATCAACAAATAATAATCAATCAACAAATAATAATAACCATCGTCGTCAGCGATCCAGATCTCGAAGTCGTTCACGAACTAATGAAAACCCGAATGAAACACAGATATGTTGGTATCACCAAAAATTTGGTGATGCTGCTCAACATTGTAAACCGACTTGTCCCCGCTATAGTTCCATTTCGGGAAACTAGTTGGGCTGTCGTCAATCAACAAAATTGGCGACAGCGGCAATAATAACCTATTAAAGGAGAATCGTTTACATATTTATGATAAATCTACAAAGTCTTGTTTTTTAATTGATTCTGGATCAGTGGTATCTGTAGTACCACCATCTTTAATCAAAGCAACACTCACGCCAACAACAGTTAAGCTTCTCGCTGCAAATCGAAGTGATATACAAACTTATGGTCATTGTGTTTTCAAGCTAGACCTAGGTCTCCGTCGCGAACTCAAATGGTTATTTATTATTGCTGATGTCTCATCGCCCATACTTGGTGCCGATTTTTTAATACACTACAATATACTCATTGATCTCAAACAAAAATGTATTACTGATAAAACGACAAATTTATCGAGTTATGGTGAAATTCGTAAAACTAAAGATTTAAGTATTTCAACAATATCGACAACAATACCGTTTTCTAATTTACTTGAAGAATTTATTGACATTACAACAACAACGTTAACTAAAAAACGTACTGATGATGCAATTGTGATCCACTACATCGAAACTACAGGTAAACCTGTTGCTGATCGGCCTCGAAGACTGTCTGGCGATAAGCTTGTAGCCGCAAAAGCTGAAATTGATTTTTTATTAGACCAGGGCATCTGCCGCCCTTCAAAAAGCCCTTGGGCCAGTCCAATTCATATGGTGGCTAAAAAAACTGGTGGATGGCGAGTTTGTGGGGATTATCGGAAGCTGAATTCTCAAACTATTCCGGACCGATACCCTATTGCCAACATAAATGACTTTTCTGAAAAATTAAATGGTAAGTCAGTTTTTACTACTCTTGATCTTG
Source organism: Cistogaster globosa (assembly GCA_937654795.1). Taxonomy (NCBI): domain Eukaryota; kingdom Metazoa; phylum Arthropoda; class Insecta; order Diptera; family Tachinidae; genus Cistogaster; species Cistogaster globosa. Next base: position 12,184,773 of record OW569408.1, read on the forward strand.
TAAGGGCCTACTACCAAATACCAATGGCTGATGATGATATCCAAAAAACAGCAGTATGTACTCCTTTTGGTCTTGTGGAATTTTTATATATGCCTTTTGGATTACGAAATGCCACACAGACATTCCAAAGATTTATGGATTCCGTTTTAAGGGGTCTTGATTTTGTTTATTGCTACATCGATGATATTATTATTATGTCTGAGTCTGTTGAGGAACACCATATACACTTACGTCAAATTTTTGATCGCCTTCGTCATTATGGTTTAACCATCAACGTAAGCAAATGTCATTTTGGTCAACCAGAGGTACAGTTTCTTGGTTACGTCATCAATAATAGTGGTTGTCGACCGCCAACTGATCGTGTTACTGCTATTGAAAACTACAACAAACCTGAAACAATTTGTGAACTCCGCAGATTTCTTGGCGTTATCAATTACTATCGTCGATGCATTCCTCATGCAGCTCAACTTCAAGCCCCTCTCAACAATTTTCTTACTAATTCAAAGAAGAACGACAAAAGAAAAATTCCGTGGACACCTGAAGCCGATGACGCATTTTCTTTGTGTAAACGTAGTCTTAGTGAAGCCACAATGCTTGCTCACCCAGCCTCAAATTCAGATTTGGCTCTTGTTACAGACGCTTCTGATACAGCTATTGGAGCCGTGCTTGAACAAAAATTTAATGATATCTGGAGACCACTCGGATTTTTTTCTAGAAAATTATCGAAGGCTTAGAAAAATTATAGCACCTATGACAGGGAACTGCTCGCAATTTATGAAGCCGTGAAGTATTTCCGCCATATGCTAAAGGCACGCCATTTCGTAATTAAAACGGATCATAAACCCCTCGTTTATGTATTTTCACAAAAACCCGAAAAGGCATCGCCTCGTCAGTTAAGACATCTCGATTTCATCTCACAGTTCACCACTGAAATGGTCTATTTATCCGGTCCTGAAAATACAGTGGCAGATGCATTGTCTCGACTCAATGCAATTTCGATGCCGTCAACAATTACAATTGAAGAACTTCAATCATCACAAGAAGTGGACGACGAGTTGAAGGTGCTATTGGATGGCAGTAGTTCCTTAAAACTACAAATCGTTCATTTTGATTCTTCATCCGTTTACTGCGATGTTTCTACTGGTTACGTTCGTCCGTACGTTCCTGAACCACTACGTCAACAAATTTTCAATTCAATACACAATCTTTCTCATCCTAGTGGTAAATCCAGTCTTCAACAAATTCGAAACAAATACGTGTGGCCTGGAATGAAAAAACAAATTATTAACTGGTCCCGAAACTGTTTATCATGCCAAAGAGCAAAAATTACTAGACATAATCGTTTTACCCCTAACAAAATTGATGTCCCAGATAACCGCTTTGATCATGTTCATTTGGACATCGTAGTCATGCCTCTTCTGCAGGGTTATAGATATTGCCTCACGATGATCGACAGATTTTCTCGATGGCCCGAATCAGTGCCACTGAAGGACATTTCAGCTCAGACTGTCGCAACAGCCTTTTGGTGCAATTGGATTTCTCGATTTGGTTGTCCTAAAACCATCACAACAGATCAAGGTACTCAATTTGAATCCGCTCTTTTCAAAGCTCTTTCCAAATTTACTGGTTCCAAACGCTCTCGTACAACAGCCTATCATCCTCAATCAAACGGTATGATCGAGAGATGGCATAGAACGTTCAAAGCCGCATTGATGTGTCATCCTGATGTGTCATGGGTCGATATACTACCAACGGTACTACTTGGGTTAAGAACCGCTTTTAAGGAAGATCTCCAAGCGTCGCCTTCTGACTTACTCTACGGTGGTACACTACGTCTTCCGAATGAATTTTTTGCCCAATCTGACAAACCACCCGATTCCGTAGGATTTTTACAAAAACTTCGACAACATTTTAATCTACTACGGCCTACACCTGCTGCTCATCACAACAAAAACAAAATGTTTGTACTCAAAAACCTTGATAATTGCACACATGTCTTTTTACGTACTGATGCCGTTCGAGAACCACTCGAAACACCGTACAGTGGTCCATATGAGGTGGTACAACGTCTTTCTGATCGATTATACATCATTCGAGTTAAGAACAAAGATGTTAATATATCCGCCGATAGATTAAAACCAGCTTTCATTGTAAATGATACTCAACCTGATGTAACTCAACCACCATGTATAATATCAACTCCACAAGTTTCTCAAAGTACACCATCTTCTCCTCAACTTCCAGCCGGAAATACTTCTCAGCATAATACTCCTCCAAGAAGAATATCGTTCCAATCAGATCCTGACTTTGTCACTGGAGAGGGAGTGGATGTGGCAGCACCGAGATTGACTGATTTACAAAACAAACAATCTGGCAAGACTGGTACTAAACAAGATAGAAGAAAACAGAAATTGATTCCTCGACAAGTGTTTGCTTCTACAGCTGTGGTTTTTTAATTGTCCATTAAATAAACATTTGTAAAATCGTTTTTATATTAAATAATTTGAACTGTGAATAAATAGTTATTAAAGACAAGTTCAAGTGTTTATATTCAATAACTATAAATATAACAAAGTTGTTATAAATAGAAAACACCTGTTAAAATTACATGGTAAAAAAACAACTAATAAAAACATTTAACAATACCAACCAATAAAAAGTATGAATACTAAATCAAATTTTAATATAAATTGTCATAGAAAAGTGTCATATTTATCAAAATATTTTGTATAACTATTTTCAAATACATGTGTATGTATTTATTTATACTTTATTTTTATTGCAACAAATCTTTCTTTAAAACTTATCTTACAGAGAAATGGAAATATTACCTTACAACTAAAATATTAATAAATTAATAAATCTAAGAAGCATGTTAAATAGTTATAAGCATGGGGAAGGAAAATTTGCATTAAAAACCTTCAATAAATGATTAATAGGTGTTCTAATTAGATGTGTAGTAAGCTAATCATTAGACAATGAATAAAAATATTAGAATAATAAATTAAAACATACAATTTGCAAAGAGGAAATGCTTACATACATACATACATAAATTTCATGTTAACAGATTAGAAATATACTCAATATCTGAATATAAACATGAGTTCTTAAATTTTTCTGTTAATATTTTAATGCGCTCGATAACGAATTCTGTTTTGCAAAGATTATGGAGCCTATTTGTGGAGTAGTACCAGGGTAGGTTCAATACCACCTTTAACAGTTTGTTTTGACTTATTTGTAATTTTTTTAATATGTGACTTGGCACATTTGCCCCATACCGGGCTACCATATAAAATCATAGCCTGGAATATACATTTTACTATAATTACTTTATTTTTTGTACTCAGTTTAGATCTGCGATTTATCAGAGGGTATAACATTCTGATACCAATATTAAACTTTTTTATGATGTGCATTACATGATTACCAAAGGTTAAACGTTTATAAAGCATCAAGGGATTTCTAAATTATATATGCAAAGGTTGGAGTTAGGGAGATAACAAGAACTTCTTTTTCTAGAAAAAAGATAGATTATGATTTCCCTGCATTAATTTTAATTTTGCATTTATAAAAATAATCACACAAATTGTCTAGGGCAAAAAAGGCATAGCTACATGGATGCAATAAAGGAATGTCAGCACAGAAAACAATGTATAGCAATGGCCCTAGTACCGATCCTTGCGGTACACAAGCTTGAACATTAAATGGTTCAGAGTAAACATTATTAATGTATACGTAAAAAGTTCGATTTAAAAGAAAACTTTGTAAAATTTTTATCAAATAAGTCAGAAAACCGTATCTAGTTAACTTAAAAAGTAGTCCTTGATGCCAGACGGTGTCAAATGCCTTTTAGATGTCCAGACAAACCATAGCAACAGATTTCTTGTTCACAAGTTCATTCTTAACGAAGTTTGTAATACGTTTGACTTGTTGTGTGGTATTACGGAAAGACCTAAAACCAAATTGTTCGTGTGGAATTAAATGATTATTATCTAGATGTTGCCATATTTTAATTTTAATGATTTTTTTCAAGTAATTTACCAATGCTACTCAAAAGACTTATCGGGCGATAGCTGGCTGTAAGGTCGATTGGTTTTGTTTGATAACAATTGCTGGTAGATTTTTTAAGAATTCGGTTTTAATATAGACCGCATTGATTTTCTTGGCTTAAGACTTATCAAAAGATTACGTAAAGTAGTCTCAGTAATATATTCAGTTTCTGGAGTCATTATGTTAGTATTGTTTAATTCCAGAACATCAAGGTCAACCATCCTTTCTGTTAAAGGGCAAAAAGAATTATTTAAGGTGAGATGGTTTTGTGAAAAGGTTTGCAAAATAAATTGGCCTTCTCAAAGTCAGTCGCAGTAATTTCGTCCTGATTGGTTAAAGCCGGTATATTTAACATTTTTCTTCTCATTATTTTAGCTATATTCCAAAATGGCTTAGATCGATTGTCTATGCTATGCAGATGTTCGTTCCATTTAAAATTTCTATATTCCCATATTTTATTCTTTACCAAACATTCGTATGTCTTATATGCATTAAAACTTGAAATGTGTCTATATCTCTGCCATTGTCGCCTAAAATAGTTTCTTTGTCTAATTTTTTTCTATTATATAATGAGGGAGTCTAATAAAATTATTGTTTGCGTTGTGCATACGTAGAGCACTTTCTTCTACCGATCTTACAGCAACATTTTTAAAATTATTGAGCGTAGTATTGATTTGCTCAATATTTCTAAATGTCTTACTGACAAGGGTGAGCTAGGAAGATAATAGACAACTTTTTCAGAATATCTTTTCCAATTAGTTTTGTTAAAAATAAAATCGAATTTCTATCAGCAGATGAATTAATATAGAACATGATGGGAAGATGATCCGAACTAAGTGCATTTATAGCGTTTGGATGCGATAGAATATCTGAGGTATTTGTTAGTATCAGGTCTAAAGTTGAAGGTCTACATCTCAATGACGTTTGGACACGAGTCGGACAGCTTGGATATAGTATTGTAAATGGGAATTAATATGTTAAATCGGACAATATGTTTCCATAAGAATTAGGCCTCATACACCCCAATTACGATGTTTACTGTTTAGGTCACCACATAATATAAAGTTTCCTTGAATGTTGAGCAATTTCCTTAAGTCATTTTTGTAATTAGTTCTTAACTACCCCTGAGTCCCCCAGGAAAATAAATGGAATATAATTATAAATTGTTCGTGCCTTGGAAATTTAACTCCACACCTACGTTTTCTATTACTTTCGTGTTAATACATTGCAACTGCCTAAAACAAATAGATTTCTTCATTACAAGTGCAACTCCACCACCTCTGCCGTTTGGACGATCAACACGAACAATATTAAATAATGGACGGAAAAATTTGGATCTGTTATCCAACCACGTTTCATTAATTAAACATATTTCAATATTTTTTAAAACCAAAAAATTAAAGAACTTAATAATTTTTCCACGAATGCTCCTTGCGTTCCAATACATTATTTTTTGTACAGTTATTCATTATTTGGTATTAGAATATAAATATTTAATTGTTAATTGGGTTATAACTTTAAGTTGCTCTTCCTTAGATGAACAATCTCTTAATTTTGAAACCATTTTAAATGTGAGTTGAATTATTTCTTGCTCAGAGAACTTTGATTGTTTATATTCGGCAATCCACTAAATTTAGTAACGGATGTTTTAGTTTTGTTATCAGCAATACAGGAATTTATTTGTTGTTTTGGTAGACTTGGGAATTGAGTTAAATAATTTGCATCGAACCTAATTTAACGATTGGAATTTGTATTTTTTAGGATTTTACTCTTGAGCTTGTTCCTCATCTGTAGGCATGACTCTCTGTTAGGGCATGAGAGTTCAAATGACTTGTGATTTCCACTACAGTTAGCGCATTTAAAACAATTTTGTGTTGTACATTCACTTGTTTTGTGCTTTTCAGCACAATAAGCACATTTTGTTCTTACATTACAACCTTTTTCACCATGCCCAAGCATTTGACAATTATAGCATTGAACAACTCTGTTTTTCTTTTTTCTTTTGTACTCCCATCTTACGGTAGTACGAAATAGACATTTGTGCTTTGTCTTTAGCTCGCTTAACTTAACAGTCCCATTGACTAAATAAACTACATAAATAGTATAGTTATAGTTATAAAATATTTGTCAACACGCTTTACTACACTGCATTTTAAACCACGTGCAATTAACTCATTTTTTAGTTTAGCTTTAGTTTTATTTTCTAGTCCAAACAAAACAACTTTAAATGATCGGTCGGTTTTTACATCGTGCGTAAAAAATGACATTTTTCTGACTTCAGCACAGTCACTACGGCATCAAACGTAATTAAATTTTCGCAGAAAATTTGTGATCCCATTGAAATACGTTTGAATAATTTGATAAATCTTCTTCTGTTTTTCTGTGGGAATAGGTGTAGGCAATAGATGTTTAGGATGGTCACTTCATGTTTTCTTCATAATTATAAATACTCGTCGAAGTGGTTATAATTATGTTTGGCAAGCGAACCAGAAAATAAATAAATGAAAAGATTAGTAAGGGTTTTTTAAGGTTAAGAAATTTGAATGCTCACCTTTCCTTATATGTGTTTCCGCAATCAACAAACCTCGTTGAATTCCTTTTTTTAAGTTTATTTACAAATATAGAGTTATTTCTCCACTGAATTTAGTATATGTACGTAGAGTAAGTATCATATAATTAGCTTAAGTAATGTATGATTTAGGGTAAGTATTATAACTAAGGTTAAGTATTATATAATTAAGTAAAAAGGTAAGTGAGTAAGATTTTTCTTCTTTTTAAATTACATATTATTCGATTTGGTTTTTAAGCTTTTATTTTTGGGACCGAAAAACCGATATTCTATGACATTTTAAATTCAGTCTTTTTGCACTCTCTTTTTATTTTAATATAAGAGTTGCCATTAAATTAGATTATATGTACATAAATTCTTGTTTCATGTTCTTAAATCGTTTGTTGTTTTACATTTATGTCCAAATACTTTGGATATGGCGCCGGCCTTGCCGTTAGGCAACAGATGATTGGTCTTCACTGGTGCTCAAAACTTGTGCCAATGACTTAATCGTCTCCTATATATATATATATATATATATATATATATATATACATATATATAGATGAATGTTTTAAAAAAACATAAATTAAACCTTATATATATATAAGGTTTAATTTATGTCAAAACCTTCATCTTTTAACAAGGGGAGGTAGCACAACTTAACTATTGGTCGAGTTATGACCCCGGATGCTATTCGTACTTCAGCAGTACGCACATTCTCGTCTGAGCCAGGATATGTTTTTTTACCCTTCCTAAACGCCATTCGCATGGAGGCTGTAAGTCGTCCATTACAACCACGAGGTCGCCTACCTAAATGTTTGGACCAGCGTTCCTCCATTTGTACCGCTGGTGTAGAGATCTTAGATAGTCCCTTTTCCATCATAAAGAAAATTGATGATGTAGTACTTTCATCTTTTCCCATCTATTTATTAGGGACATATTCTGGAAGTTTTGCTCTGGGAAAGCCATAAGGGGAGCACCTCGTAGAAAATGGCCAGGAATTAATGAAGTCAAGTCTGCTGGGTCTTCTGATAGTGCGGATATTGGTCGCGATTTAAGCACCCCTTCAATTCTAGCCAAAACGGTTGAGAATTCTTCAAATGTAAACTTCTGGGCACCCGCAATCCTTTTAAAATGGAATTTAAAACTTTTTACAGCAGCCTTCCATAGGCCACCCATATGAGGAGCGTGCGGGGGAATGAATTTCCACTCAAACCCATGCTAGATATTTTTCTGATATGTCTTCAGCAGTATTTTCTAAAAATTCGTTAAATTCTCTTTCAAGCACTCTACTGGCACCGAGAAAATTTCTTCCGTTGTCGGTAACTACCCTTTGGGGGAGCCCCCGCCTCCCAACGCATCGGGAAAACGCTGCTTGAAATGCTATTGAGGATAGATCAGAGCTCGGCTCTAAGTGGATAGCCTTGGTACTGAAACATACAAACACAGTGGCATAACCTTTTATTAGAGTGGATTTTCTTAAATTTTATGCCTTTAATTCAAATGGGCCCGCAAAGTCTATTCCTGTGACCTGAAATGGAAGAGACAAATTACACCTCTCCGGTGGTAGGGGAGCCATTATTTGGGTACATGGCCTTTTTTTGTAAATAATACACATTTTGCATTGACGAATTATCTTTTTGATTCGCGGTTTAAGTCTAAATATATAGAATTCGCACTGAACTAATCTGCTCATATGGTTACATTCGGCATGATATAGAATTTCATGCAAGTGTTTGAGGTAAAGGTGACAAAATCTAGAGTTTCCGGGTAAAATAATTGGATATCTTTTATATAAGGGAGAGATGATTGGGATAATCTACCATTCACTCGTAAAATAAAGTGGAAATCAAGAAATGGATTGAGAGTTTTCAAAGAGCTTCTGTTGGAAATATTCTTTGAACTGAGTACATCTTGATACTCTTCAGGATATTTTTTTCGTGCATTTGTGGAAAAACCTAAAAACGTAAGTTAAAACACGTAAAGCTTTACCATATGATGAAAATCTGTTGAGAACATCTTCTTCAGCGGTTGAGTGTAAAGCGTAAACTACTTGCTTAGATTTTTTTTATCGATTTTTAGTGGATTTCTCATGGGCCAATGTTCTTTGAGAACCAGGGTCAATTAATATTCTAACCGTAAACAGTTCGCCTCCGTGCTCTATTTGAGTGAGTGGAGTTCGCAACAAAATATTTTCGTCGCTGCTAGAGCAATTCGCTTGAACTTGCCGTGATGTATAGGGAAGTTCGTCATTATTTTCATTTTGAGTAGATTGAACATTTTTGAAAGACGGCTTTTGAGGGCAGTGATTATAAACGTTTGATGCATCTTTATGTAGCATTTTCTCTACGTTTTGGGAATTTTGTTTCATATGCAGAAGGGAGTGATGTGGTTTCTTGCAAAAGAGAGAAGTATGTTTGCCTTTACAGTTAGCCTTGAGGTGAGATTGAGCTAGGCAGTTATTGCAAAACTTGTTTTTAAATACGAAATCAACTCTCTGTTGTACAGTAAACGAACTAAATTTGGGGCATATTCGTAGAGAATGATTTTCGTTGCACAGTTTGCAAGAATGTGAGATTAAATTCTCTTGGAAAATATATGCTTGTATATTTGATTTAGGAATGTTTGAGAGAGTGAAGCAATCTTTCGATGTTTTTACGCTAGTAAGGCGCTCTACTGCTTCATATCTGTCAACGAGAAACTGAGACATTTGAGTCCACTTTGGAAGCTCACGGGATGATGTGAGGGATTGTTCCCAAAGAGAAAGGGTAACTTCTGGTAGTTTGGTTGAAATCAAACAGATCAGAATGGGGTCCTAACTTACTACATCAATACCAAGTGTATTTAGAGCTGCTAGACAATCATTGACAGATGATTGTATCGTATTGATTCGCTGTCCTCACTTTTTGCCGGCTGTATATTAAATAGAATTTTAATTTGATTGTCCACGAGGACACGTTTATTTTCATAGCGGGTTTTCAACGCATTCCACGCGAGATCAAAATTATCATTTGAGAGTGGGTATCCATTTTTAATAGCCCCTGCTTCGCCCATCGTTTTATTTCTAAGGTGGTACAATTTCGTAACTGGGGACAACTTTGGGTGGTTTATATAAACTGCCGTGAACATGTCCCGAAATGAGGGACATTGTTCGTTACTCGCTTTAAATACTTATGTATCACAGGGAGGGAGTTTTATGCAATCGCTGGAAGTGTTGTGAAACAATTTTGAGGTTGTATTAGTAGTGGAAGAGAATAACGAGCTGTTGCCTCAAACCCTCGAAGACTTGTGGTATCTCTGCGATATGTTTTGATCATTAACGGAATATGTACATACGTATATCAGTATATTTGTACATAGATATGTATATGTATGCACTAACTTTTAAATTATTTGTTTTATAAATTTGTATGTATGTATGAGACATGAAGTGTATGCAATTGGTTGCTAACGGCGATTAGCGGTATTTTCTAAAATTTTTTGCAGACACAGAATACGATTTTTTCTTATTTTTTGTTTTCAACATGCATACATACATACACTTTTTGCATTTACTTTTTTTCAGAAATTATATATATAAGTAAATTTTGTTATGTTGTGACATGTACATGGGTACATACGAGTACATCTGTTTATTATGAATTGTTACTTTTATGGATTTTTTAGTTTTTAAAACTTTTTCTGTAATTTTTAATATTTTCATGCACAAAATTTCACTTGCCGTTTTCGTTTTAGTTCTTTAAGTTCTCTCAAATAGATTTATGTTCCTACGTACGCGCCGCGCTGTATTCTATTCTTTACTGATAAACCTTTGTGCTTTTCATGTTTTATTTACCTCATGTTTCTTCTTCTTTTTGTGTTTTTTTAAAGGAAAGCTGGATCGTACACAAGCGAATCGACATCGAATAATTTGATAAATCTTCTTCTCTTTTTCTGTCGGAATAAAAGATGTAGGCAATAGATGTTTAGGATGGTCACTTCATGTTTTCTTTATAATTATAAATACTCGTCGAAGTGATTATAATTATGTTTGGCAAGCGAACCATAAAATAAATAAATGAAGAGATAAGTAAGGGTTTTTTTAAGGTTTATAAATTTGAATGCTCACCTTTTCCTATATGTGTTTCCGCAATCAACAAACCTAGTTGAATTCCTTTTTTTCTAAGTTTATTTACAAATATAGAGTTATTTCTCCACTGGACTTAGTATATGTACGTAGGGTAAGTATCATATAATTACTTAAGTAATATATATAAATAATAATGTATATAATAATAATTTAGGGTAAGTATTATAACTTATGTTAAGTATTATATAATTCAGGGTAAGTATTAAAACTTAGGGTTAAGTATTATATAATTCCTTTTCAGGTTAAATGTCTTCCAATTATTAAGTGTTGCATAATTTATAATTCAATATAAGTATCTTCTTAGGATTTTTTGGTGCAATATTCTTGAAAGTAAAAAGGTAAGTGAGTAAGATTTTTCTTCTTTTTAAATTACATCTTATTTGACTCGGTTTTTAAGCTTTTATTTTTGGGACAGAAAAACCGATATTCTATGACATTTTAAATTCAGTCTCTTGGCACTCTCTTTTTATTTTAATATAAGAGTTGCCATTATATTAGATTATATGTACATAAATTCTTGTTTCGTGTTCTTAAATCGTTTGTTGTTTTACATTTATGTCCAAATACTTTGGACAACGTTTTAATCGATAAGTGAAAACACCTGTTTTAGACAACAACTTGTGAATATAGTCTCCAGTTTGGGCTATTACTTTAATAGGCGGTATGTGAGCTTGAGGCTGGGTATCGTCACTTTTCGGTCCACTGGAATCCATTGCTTCTCCATCATCATCGTCTTCATCGCCATCATCAGTAGCTTGCAATGGGGTCCAATAATTACCCCTTTTACGTTTAGAGCTTTGCATAAGAAATTATTAGCAAAGACAAATGAAGTTTAGAAAAATAAAAAACAGCACTTGTATGTTCGTATACGACTCTTCAGAGAGAAAGAGAGAGATACAGGAGAACTGTATGTATTTATTTCAAAATTTTTATTTTATAAGTTAAAATATTTATGATTTTAAAATAATTTTTGTTTTCAAAAATTAAAATCGAGTCAATAAGAAAATTTAGTTTTCCTATTAGAAGTCTTTTCTAACTTATTTAAAATTATGTCTTTTCGAACTTTCAGAAAACATAGGCATAAATTAATTAATTTAATTAATAATTATAAAAATCCTACTTTTCTTCCAGCCCAACCAACATAAATCAAAAGAATAACCTTGTAAAAATACGCCTGAAAGTAAAAAAAGTAAATTGACTATGTATGTTGTTAACTTAAGTTTTGTTTTAAAATTAAATTGTATTAAATAAAACACCAAATTAAATTATATTAAATAATTTGATTGTTATTTGATCTAACATTATTTAGAATGTTATTAAATTTAATTAATGTATGTAATTAATTTATAATAAATGTAAATATTTCTTTTTATAATCAAAGCTAAGTCTTACGAGTATAATTGAATATTTACATAAAAACATTTTGAAATAAATACGATATTTTTTTTTGGAAATGTATTTTTTAAATGGTTAATATAGCAAAGAAATATGTAAAAATAAAATATAATTATATAAATTAATTAGAAGTATGTAAATATAAATGCAAAAGAAAATGTGAAAGTCAAATATTAAAATGTAGTATTTATTTTTATGTTAAAACTTAAAGATAAAAGAATGAGTAGATAAATAAAATATGCTTAAATATAACAAAATATATTGATTTTTCAGATTAAATACAATTTCGCTCAAGTTAGAAAACTATATTTTAAAAGGGTTGATGAATTTCCAATCAATTTCGAAAAACAAATCAAATACAAAAAATGTTTACAAGAAAAAATTCAAAAACCTTAATTTTCAAACGAATTTGACTTTCATCACATACCTGATTCTTTTATTTCTTCAATTCAATTCAAGATCAGCCAAGTAGTAAAAATGTGTAAGCACTACAAACAAGTAAACCAGCTCAATTTCGCATAATCAAAATAAAATTTAATATAAATTTTATGAAACGACAAGTTATGTATGTTTGTGCTGTTTTTATATTATCAGCGTTCAACTAGTCTAAAAAATTTGTGTGTAAAGCCATCAAGTTTTTGAGTTATTTCTATACAAATTTTTCAGACGAATTGATAGCTTGTAATACAGAAACAACAGCACATTATATTGAACTTCCATAAAATTTCAAGTGCCAAACTCATTTTTTCATTTTTGAGTTGTCCTATGTACTGTTTCTGTGTTACATACGATCAACACGTCTGGAAAATTAATTTGAAAATAAATCAAAAAACAGTGCTTTTCATAAAAATTTTTTAGACGAGTTGATAGTCTGTAATACAGAAACAGCTGTCCATAAAATGGCGTAACCACGGTCGCAAAAATTTAATGCTGATAGCAGGAAGGGAGTAAGATACCATATGCAACTTGATTTTCATAGATTTGTATTTTTTGCTTAATATTTTCGGAACAATGTAAATTGCCTTGACCTTTAAATCCTATAATTAGAAAAACGACACGTTGATAATGACTTAATCCTTCATGGAAGTTATCCTTTTCACCACTCTGAAGTTGTACACTTAACACATATTGTAAAAAGGTTTGCTGGGGCTAAAAACGCCGTCTCGAAATCTTCCCAGGTTTGAGTCAAGGCAGTGGTCAAACCACCCCATGCAAAGTTCTTTTATAGGCAGTTAGTTTAATATTTATTGAATAGCATGGGGCAAAACGAAAACAATATTTACGATAGTATCATATAATGCGTATAGCGCTTTAAATATGACACGGCAAAAGCTTATATGTACATAGTTCCAACTCTTTGTTTTTGTATTGTCTTACAACTACTATATGACGATTAACAGTAGCTAAAACTAAAATTTTGAATTATAAGGTCCAAAAACATTTATTAATAATAAACTCTTTTTACAATAATTTTATTTCCGACCATATGTGTTGGCTCGTTAATTAATTGCGCGAGGTGTTTGTGCGCGGCGAATAGCTCAACATATTGGCCCTCTAGAGTTGTACGGTTCGAATGCCGATTCCAACACGAGATGTGAACATTGAAATCACCAGCAACGACAATTTCACTGCTCGGACAGCTTTCTAGGATTCTCGATATGGAATCGGAAAGGGCATCGAAGCTGGAAAAAGATTTATCCCTACCCGCGTTTGGGCTTCTGTATAAAAACCCGAAATGTAAGAAGTGTGACCAGATTTTGAATTTAACCCAAAGACAGTTGAATTCAGGATCATTTGTGCCCAATGATTGCTGGCACTGGTACACGACTTTATTACGAATGTACATAGCAAGGCCTCTATGTAGACTAAAAAAAGGTAGAAGAGAGTACCCAGGCAAATGAAAATCCTGTGGATCAGTATCCTCAGATACCTGTGTCTCACTTAAGGCGAAAATATCAGGCCGATGGAGACAACTGTGTACATACACAGAGAAGAAATTCGCTTTCAACCCACGTATGTTTTACAAATAGATTCTAATTCTTCCTGTCATTATAAATAGCAAAGATTCAAACCTTTTGTCTATTTTATAATACTAACACCCCTGTAAAAACTGATGCTTTTGTGACTGTTTAGTGACCAGTGTTATACCTTCGCCACTAATTAGTCAAACAACAGTTAACACAAAGGTACAGGTAAAATAATATTACAATTACTATAAAAAAGAAGGAAAAACTAGGAAAATGGAAAGGTACTATTTGTGGTACAATTTGCATTGTAAAGAGCCATAAAAGCCCTGAGCTGGTCACGTGCGAACCGTCGTGCCATTACTGTTATTATTATAATATTTTTTTGTCTTTTGTTGATGTGTTTTTTTTCTGTGTTGATTTTTGATGTATTGTTGTTGTAAATATTGTTTTGGTTGTTTTTTCTTTCTTTTTTGTAAATGTGATACGAATTTATTTAATTTATGTATATGTTGATATTTTTGGTTTTATGTTATTGATTTTTAATTTTTATTATTATTATTATTATTATTATTATTAAGTTTCTGTATATAAAAAATAACATATTTATGGCATATTTAATTAACAATTGACACTGTATTTAAAAGCACAACATGAATTAAAATACATCAGATATCATAACTAAAAACATTATGTAGATCACATTGAAGCTTGAGACATTGTGCTCCTTTTTTGTGGACTGATGCCATGAAGTTATCAATTAAGGCTACATATAACTCCAAAGTTGACGTCACTGGTACTGCAAAACTTGAAAAATTTTTCTAATTGTTTGATCAGAAAATTAAATCAGTCCGCGAAAACAAAAATATATTTAAAGCGAGGAATTTTTCTTGGATGGATAGTTAGTTGGTTATCAGTGGCAGCCTCTCACGATTAAGCTCACTTGAGCACAACTGTATGGCCCGTTGTGATACCACAAGGAAAGTGGCGCGACTCCCCCTACTCAATTGAGAACCACAAAGATTCCCGGATGAACTTCGCTATGTCCCCTATAGAGTGAGATGATAGCTCCATATGAGTCTTGTAGAAAGGAGAGCCCAGAATTCTAAATCTTCTTCGAGCTAGAAATGGGTAATGGCACAGGAGGTGCAGAACGGTCTCTTCCTCATCCTCCAAGTCACAGCTGTGACAGAAATCATTATAGGGCAAATCCAGTCTTTCAGCATGCCTGCCTATTAGGCAGTGACCGGTAAGTACCGAGATCGTAATACTTATAGATTTCCTTTCCAGTCCGAGCAGTTGCCTGGTTCGCCTGAGGTTCAGTGTAGTCCATAGTTGTCTGGAAATACAGCAGGAACTTTCCTCCACCCATAATTTGCGAGCCAAATTGAGGTAGTGGTTCTTTATGGGCAGTTTAACCGTTGCCAGAGGAATTTCAACGTCGGGTAATTAGGAGACGCTAGGAAGCAATGTGCCCCGTTTGGCGAGATAATCGGCCTCACAGTTTCCCAGGATATCCCTGTAACCAGGGACCCAAATCAGGTCAATCTGTGATCGGTGCGATAGTGTTTTTGGAATGTAAATCTGAAACCCGTAGTCCAGAGCAGGTGTAGAGAAGATGTAGTCCACCATTAATGGTATGGACACATCCCGAACGATAATTTTGGTGTGACCCATATTCGGCCTAAGCCAGCGTTAGAGGGCATTAAGTCTGGCTGCACAGCACTTGGCCTGTTGCAACACCAGGAGTTTGGTAGATAACCAGTGGAGAAGGGAATACAGAGCCCTTGTCGAGGTAGTTTGGAGAGCCCCAGCAATAAAAATGGCGGCTGTTCTCCTGACTTTAGCACCATAGAGAATGTTTGGCTCGATGACTGCCTTATAGAGCTAGAAAGTGATTCGAGGCTGAAGTCCCCATCCAGGTCCTAAAGCTTTTTGGCAGAAACAGAGCACGCAGGTCGCCTTCCGAGCTCTTTCGGCAATGTTCGCCTTCCTTTGAAGTTTGGGGTCCAATATCAACCCACACTTTTACTTACACTGAGCACAGTGCCGTTCAGCTTAGTTGCAGTAAAAATTCGAACTTGGTATTTCCGTGTGAAGGGCATAACTCCCGTTTTGCTAGGATTAACATCGAGGTCAAATTTACGGCACCATTGAGACAGAACCTTGAGTGAATAGTTCCCCGTTCTGTGAGTGTAGTTAGGTATTTTCACGAGACCGCGATAGCAATGTCATCAGCATAAGCTATCACCCTGTTACCCGTTTGGTCCAGTCGCCGTAGCAGCGTATTGACTGCCAGATTTCAGACGAGGGGAGACAATACACCACCTTGTGGAGTTGTTCTTTTCACTACCCTTTTCACGTTATCATTTCCCTGAGTGGACGTGATGATGCGTGTCCTTAGTATCAATATTGAGACTCAAGATATGTAACGGCATTAGATGCAGACGTTATTGAAAGCTCCTTATATGTCAAGAAACACTGCAAGCGTAAATTCCTTATTTGAAAAGGACTTTTCAACATCCGATATTAACACGTGCAGCGCCGTTTCCACAGATTTCCCTTTCGTATAAGCGTGCTGCGAACTGGAGATAAGTTCGAGGTTTAGGTAGTTTCTGATTAAAAGATCGAGAATCTTTTCCAGCGTTTTAAGTAAGAAAGACGACAGGCTTATTGGCCTAAAGTCCTTAGGTTTAATACAAGATGCCTTTCCCGCTTTAGGAATGAAAACAACTTGGGCCACACGCCAACTTTTCGGCATGTAAGATTTTCCAGGCAAGCACTGTAGATCTGCAATAGCCATGGTTTTATGAAGTCCATGCCATGTTGCAAGTCCGCTGGGATGATATTGTCCATTCCAGGAGACTTAAAGGCATCACACGACATGATGGCCCACTCTGTGTGAGCATTGGTCACCTGGAAAGTGGGTGGGCAAACTGACGCGAAATTTATAGTCATTGTCACTTCGCCAATCCCCTCATTACCAGGGAAATGAGTATCGTGCAACGTTTGCAAGATATCGATTACAGAGTCTATCCATTGATTGTCCGACCTACTTGGATAAATACCGTTGCAACCTACATTGCACTATCTGCAACTTATGATCTAATAATAATTTATGTTCGAAGTCCAAGAAAAAAAGGTTAACCGTAAAGATACGTTTAAAGTATTGCTAAAAAAACAAAATCGGCCCGACGAGGTGCATCTTCGAAACGGTTAAAACGAATTGTTAACAGCAAATCTACTCCGAAATTTCAGTCAAATTTTACGCAGGAAAAAGCTATTGCTCTAATGTTGGAAATGAGAATAAGCCGAAAAAAGGACATGCAGTATTACCATCATAGAAGTCTATTCAAGAAAAAAAGCGATTATGTTGGAGATGGCAGTTGGTGAAACCAAAGCTTGTACCGGACCATCTTCTTTGCTAGAAAATAAGGCGTCACGAATTTTTTCATATTTTTTCTACTGATTAACTAGAAAAGGTTGAGAACTGCAATGTAATACTAATGTGTAAGTGGAGATATTATGGATATTAGCCATTCCTGAGTACAAACAAAAAATACAATAGATTTTAAGAGCGTATCCATGGCAATCTTAGAACCACTAAGAAGTCGTTCATACTCACTGGTTGCATCTTTATTAGCACATGAAAACACCTTTAATGATGTATGGAAAAACACAACCCAAGGTTTCAAAAATCTTTGTAGGCAAATTTGTTTTGAGTTTGTGAAGGAATGAAATACTACAATAAAAAACATTTGTCGAGCATATCAAAGACGAAATAAAGCAAATGGAACCAAAATCTATACAAATAAAAGAATATTGTGCTAACATATCCTTTTAACTTAGTTTAACAATGATTGATGGAAAATTTAGTAATGTTATAACTAACACATCTTCTTATTGAAAATGTTCCATACGTGATGAGAAGAAGTCAGAACTTTCAGATACAACAAAAAAACAAGGTAGTCAACGAAGAAGTTTCATCTTTCGGAATCTCTCCTCTTAATGCTAGAATAAGATTTTTGGAACATTTTCTGCATATTGCATACGACTTAAAACACAGAAGTAAAACAAAAAAAAAAAAACAATGATGAACTAAAAGCTCTAAGAGCTTCTGAGAGAAGTAGAATCCAAGAAGAGTTTAGAGTACAAACGGCTTAAATAATCGATAAGGCTATTTAGAGTGGGGGGAAACACTAACGATGGAGATACTGCAAGAACATTTTTTTTGGGATTATGCAACTACTTTAAGCATAAGTGGAACTGACAAAGAATTGCTTAGTGCTAATGGTAATTAATAGCAAAACTCAAATTAATTCTTTTCGCTTTGGAGACGATAAAGCAAAAATATCTCAGCTACTCGCAATCCTATATCCATGGAGAGATATGACGCCCACAGTACATAAAATATTATGTCATGGTAAACAATTATAGAATTGAATATTTTTCCTCTTGTAGAATTAACAGAAGAAGGCTAAGAAACAAGAAACTGTGATTTCAAGTATATTCAATGATTTAGTTCTCGAAAATGATCTAGACACAAAATTAAGACATTTTCTACAGCCTATTGTTATCTTCCAATCCTGTAATTTCATCAATGAGAAAACGTTGGATTAGTTATGAGACATCTACACTTTCTAACAAAACAGAATTAACGGATTTACTTTTATTTTAGACATGCATCGTGATATAACAGACTATTTTATAGAAAATAAAAAACAATTTAACGAAATATTCATGAATAAAAAACAAGCAGAAAAGCTTATTATTATCTAAAGTTTTTAAAAACGATTGCTAATATTAGAATTGCCTTTTAGTTACGCTTTCTCCATATATAATTGTTAAAATTTATAAAACTGAGATGCTTATTGAAACGATCATATTTAAGGACAGATATATCTGCTGTTTTGCACGTAAGAATGATATTGAGGTGAATCTTTTTTTATTTGATAGGAAAATTCAGCATCTATGTTTGTTTGTATAAAAAAGTAAAATATAACAAAATTAATTTTTATAAATCAATTAAAATTTAACTTTTTCGGCTTTGGTTCATTTTTAATTTAACTTCTTTGGAAAACGTCCGCGTACATTTGAAAAATATTTTTTCTTAATAAAAGTTAAATTAAAAATGAACCAAAGCCGAAAAAGTTAAATTTTAATTGATTTATGATGATCACCGGTTCAACCCCTGGCTGGGACCAAAATTAAAAATGAAATTAATTTTTTTTTTGTTGATTTCTAAAAATTTCAAAAAATTATTGTAAAAACGGTATAATTTGAGGAAAGTAAAAATATCAAATAGGCAATAAAATCTTTATAAATTTAGCACGTGTATTTAGTCAGCCTTAAACAAATGGCAAAAAATCTCCAACATCACAATGAAGGAAATCCACAATTCCCAAAATAAGAACTTAAAGTCTCAAAATTGGATAAAGTAATAAAAAGTAGTATACTAAAGTTCACATATGTACTAGGGCTCACGAAATACTTTCAGCAACAATTCGAAATAATAAAGCTTTTTACAGCAGTCTTCTTTTTCCGATCCCAGCTTTGGGATTTTAGAACATAAAGGCTAAACTCAAAATTTCAATGTCAAATAGGTCCAACTGAAGAACCTTTATCTTCTACAAGAAAGATCAGTTTTTTACGAAGTTAGCTTTAAAAGTGTACACATATAGTAGCCTTGACAAAAATAAAAAATTTTATATATTCCTTAACAAAAAAAGATTGATGGTTCCTTTTAAGCTAAAATACACAGGCTAAAATACACGAAAACCCCAAAATTTTAACTTTTAAATGATTACAACTCGATCAATTTATTACATAAACATGCATATTAAGGCAACATTTTGTAGATATTGACGAAGCTTTTAAGACCATGTATAATTTTTGAAATTCAGGCAAAAATTAAAGAAGTGCCAAGCATTAGAAAAATTTGGAGGTGCGACGTACCCAAATTTGAGACCACATCGCGCCATTCCTGGGAAATCGATGGAACGCAGCTCAAAAACTTTAGCTCAAATATCCTTCTGCTATACTCCTGTGCGATTTTGGTGCAATCGGCCTAGCCACATTAAATGGCTAAATTATTTTCAAAATATTTTGATTCTGCCCCATTATGCACTGTTAATTCAATAAGAAGAATTCAACGAAAAAATTATAAATTTTAAGAAAGTAAGAGTTCTTTCTTTTGCTTTTTGTTTTTCAAACACAAAAGAAAAAATTTTAGCGGGGTTTTTTATGCACTAGTTTTGTTGGTATATTTTATAAAATTTTTCAACAAGAGTTTAATGTACGTATGCATAGATGTATGAATTCACTGCATTGTTTATTTCGCACTACTTTCTTTTATTTATTTAACACTTTTTACACAAAATAAAATTAAAAAAAGAACGCACCATTAAGATTTTTATAAGATTTTTTTATTTTAAACGTTATAAAACGTATATACGTAAATTTCGGGGGTTAAAATAAGTACAACGTACCTTAAGCGGGGTATACAAACAAGTGAGTGAAGTGTAGCTTAACAAAAGAAAATATCTAAAACAACGAGAACTAACAAAAGTGATTTTCGTTAAGCTTACAATAGGAATGTTCTTTACTTTGCGCATAAACATGAAGTAATTTTTGATAATACTAGAAAAATAAAAAGTGCAAGTAGTTTCAATGAAAATATAATGATAAAAATCATTTTCATACTAAAAGAGTTAATGCAATAATTTCTTTTATAAGGCAGCAAAATATTTACTCCAGTGAGATAATCTGAAAATAAAATAATTTTCGAAATAAATTATTTTACTTAACAGATGGAATAATTTATTCGGCTCGATTGGACCAAAATGTTTTTTTCGTAAAATATTTATTTCTAAAATTAAAAATAATAAAAAAGAGAATAAGATTTTGTTTATTTTAAACGTTATAACACGTATATACGTAAATTTCGGGGGTTATAATAAGTACAACGTACCTTAAGCGGGGTATACACACATCTAAAGCTATAACAACTAACAAAAGAGATTTTCGTTAAGCTACCAATAGGAATGTTCTTTACTTTGCGCATAAACATGAAGTAATTTTTGGAAATACTAGAACAATAAAAAGTGCAAATAGTTTCAATAAAAATTAATGATAAAAATCATTTTCGTCCAAAGAGAGTAAATACAACTTTCATCGGAAACGGTTGGTCTATTAACATTTCAGGAAGACTGTTTGCAAATATCAAGCAGAAGCACCAAAGAAATAATCATCTTGGCATAAATGAGAATCCTGAACAGCTTAAGAGAAGAATATATCACCCAAAACATAAAGTAAGAATACAGAAATTTATAAATAGTTGTCATATCTGTAATGTGGAAAAATATGACCGCAATCCCATAAAACAAAAATTCAAAATAACTGAAACAACTGTCAAGCCTGGTCTAGTTGTACACATAGATGCTTTTTATTCTTAAGATGGAATTTTGTTTGTAACAATTGCTGACAAGTACTCTAAATTTGCTCAAGCAATAAAGATTCAAAATAGGTCTTAGGTAGGGTTCAAGAGAGCGTTAACTCAGTATATGAGTATTGTAGGTACCATTAGGAAAATTGTAGCAGACATTGAGTTAGGTTCTAAAGCCTTGCCATTGACTGGATTTTTAAGGTAAAACACATCTAATTCAGATGTGGCGTTCATAATACTATGAATTAACATATTCGCCTATTTCGACATGATCCTAATAGAGATAGTGATAGCTTTGAGGAAAAAATTTATAAGGTTGTTATCTTTTACAATAATATGATTTATTTAACCACTGGTTGCAAAACTATTGATTATCAAAACGGTTCTATTAAATTAAATGACTATCCGAAAGTGAAACAAAAAGTTATGACATTAAAGGAAAAGTGAATTTCCAAATTAAATCGCTTCCGTGAGGAAAGCGAAATTCAAACAGGGCAAGTTTTTTAAAAAAATATAGGGGAATCATGCAAGACTTAGAAGGATTTGTATAGACGGGTTTAATAATGATCACGTAATAAGTCGAACAGGGAACAAATATTACAAGTCCCATATAAAGAGATAAAAGAAATATTTTCCTTGTGCACAATGAGTTTAAAAGATAATTACGTATGTTTAATTATGTTCAGGATGTGGAAAAAAATCCTTGGAGTGTCAATTTAATGATGAGGGAATTTTATTGGTGAGCATGATCTATCACGCATCGTACCGTTAGAGGGCATAAACCAATTTCAATGCTCAACACTCGAAAAAGGTGTGCTTCGCATCGCACGAGCCTTCATCGCCATATATGCAGCTTCGGCTATCTCATTTCCCGGTTTGGTGAAAGTACTTTTAGAAATAACCATGTCTTGACAACAATTGCGTGAGATAGAAGTTGACGTCACCAAAACTTCTATTTACCCAGCGTTCTTAACATGGGATTAGTTTCGCCATCTATCGCCCGCACGTTTCGTTTTACCACATCTGCTGCCACGGCTCAACACCACGCTCGTAACTCAATTGGCGTCAGTTGACCTTCGCTATCTTTTTACTGTTTCCACATTTTCTTACGTTCTGCCGCTGTCAGACCTATTGGGACCGTGTTACTAATAACCAGAATGGCTGCTTCTAAGCAGCGATATCAATTGCGCATGCAACGAGGCACAAGTCATCTGAGATGTCAATGCATGTGTTTCGTCGTTCACAACGTTCCACAAATCAAGACCAAGTATAAAGCCCTGCTGTGACCTGCTTACGTATTAGACCGTTTTCTGTTACGTAGAGAAGAATACGATTTTCGAGATATTATTCTCATCAGGTACTGTGGCACCTTAAAAAACGATTCTCCAACGCGTTGATTAAATCGGCCTATTTCGCACTGTTAAAAGCAAGTGTTTCTAATAGGACGATACGTCTAGAGCAATAATTTCCACTCTTTGCTGTCTCCACACTTTAAAGCACGTCGTCTATTGCACCTATTGTGGATATACCTCGCCGAAAGCCGTATTGCCTATCGGGAAGTCGCCCAGGTCCGTTTACTGCTTTAGTAAGTGCGTTCTAATAATCTACTGCAGAAGCTTACCTGCCGTCTTCAATATGCAGAGTGGACGGTATGATTCAGAATCGCATTTACCTTTTCCAATCACAACCAGCTGCTACGTCTGAAGATATGCCTTCACTAAAGCATGTGTTATAAACTTCAAGAATAATTTGTAGCTTCTCGTCCATCTGGACCAGGAGCTTTCTAATTCCTGAAAGACTTTGCTGCAGCTTTTAACTCGCTCTTCTTAAATAGTGTAACAGGCAAGTTTCTCTGCATTTCTGCTCTGATTTCAGTTGCTAATTCGTGGGTCAAAAGGATTTAACTCACCACATTCTCCAAATCCTGAGCTAGAAGGTCCACCGGTACTGTCGCTCCGCCAAGCTTTTTATTTACCAGCTTGTAGTCAAAGCTCCATGGGTCGCGATTGATGTCGATACGGAGGTCTTCCTGTTGACGTTTCTTGCTACTGCAATTGCTGTTTTAAGTTTTTTTGCTGCTTAATACTCTCGTACAAATTTTATGTCCGGGCCGTAACTTTTCGTTCGAGTATACCTTCTCCGCTGGTGAAGACATCTTTGCCGAAGTTGGTCTATCGCTTCAGACTACCAGTAGGTTCTTTTCTTTGAGCTCTAGCCCTAATCGTTAAAAGTTCTTCCAGTGTTGTTGTAGTGAAAATGCATTATCAAGCTTAGCTAATAACACTGCCGGTATAAGGTTTGCTACATTCCTCTTTCTCGTTCTTTTTCTGCAGTAAGTATTACTAATACCCGCGTCGGTTGTGTTATAGTTTTTTAGGTATTGGTGATTACTGCCCTTTCAGTTCTCCAGGCAAACGTTATATCAGGGATCTCAGCCCGGTCTCTTGAAGGTAGTCGTTGTGCTTTGGTTGAATGAACATTAGCCTTGCCATCATATGCAGAATTCTCCTGTCCCTCGAATTCGCAGTGTTCATACCTCATTCAGAAGCTTTTGAGTTGAAGTCAACTGCGACAACAAGTTTTCCTCCAGTCGCTTGGGCGGCGTCGTTGATGCAGTCTAACTAAACTTGAAAGGTAGCAATGGGATCGCTTGGAGTTAGGACAGCCGGTTATGGTGTAGTCTCTGCTAGTAAGGTTCTCTTTTTCACCGTCCAAGAGTTTCAGTAAAAGCGAGCCATCTCTAGTCTTTATAAAGGACCTCACCGTGACATCAGCCCCTTCTGGCTTAACGGACTTTTAAAGTACCTGGAGAACATCAGCGTAACTGCTCCTCCCAGCGGACTGGACCAGTACAGCTTCTAGACACTTTTTCGCATACGTATCCTTTTATTTTGTTTTTTCTCCTCTTTTTGGACCGTATCCGCCGCGTTATCAGGGTTGCGTTCCATATCTACTGCAGGTCTCTGCTTCTGGCGAGTAACAGTTTGCACAGCATCTGGCTTCTTCTCTCTTCACCTTTTCGTCGCCTGGGAGACAGCTGAGCTTGTAGCCAGCTTTCACTTTGGGCTGTCAAGGGTGTAGCCTCCGTTTAAGGCTGGCTGACAGCCATTGGCGGCTTATTTTTCGCACACTCTATTTAATATTTCTGCGCTTCTGATGTCTTTCACATCTGTAATGTAATCTTTGATTTTATCCAGTGCGTCATGAAGCTCAACAACGCCGTCCTGATTCTCCTTGCTAATATTCTTCTGCTTCTTTATGGTTTGCCGCACTGTATCTTACTGCCTTAGTCTATATATAGACTCTAGGCGAGGGGAGAAATTAACTCTAATTGTTGTTTGCTGCTGACCCTGAATGGTAGGAGCAGGAGATGTGACAGCATGTTGACGATTCTGCTTCTGCGTTTACATTTAATGAGTTCTTGTTCGATCGAACCATTTTTGTAGCGGCCACAATAGTCAGCAGAGCTTCTGACTCCATTCTGTTGATCGAAGAACTTTGGTGCTTTTTTAAAAGCCCAAAACACGCTGTTGGTTTTCAGCTTTCTTTTCATTTTCCGTCGTCTTTTGCACGTTTTGAGGGGGTTTTATTTCTATTATCAATTCTGTTCGCGCTCCGAGCCGCTATCTTTCCACGGTTGCCTCAAACGAGGGTTGACGTAGGTCCTTATAGGGGCCTACGTTCAGAGCCAGTATCTCGACACGAAAATAGTAGTTATGTCAACTGCACCCGTGCCAATACAATTGCTCGACTTGGTCGGAACGCACTCCTAGCCTGTCCACAATTTTAACGGGACGAGGGCGGTAACAGACAGGTATCATTTTGCTTACTAGGATTTCAAAATACTGCAACTGCTAGCACGTAGCACCAAATCCATATCGTAAATCTATGGGAAGATATCTGTTGATTCAGCGGAGTGCTCATTGTTAGATCACAATATTATTTGCTGTAAAATAGAAAATAACTATGTTGCAAACAAATACATCGAAACTGACAAAATTTAGTGCGACTATAATAAGGTCAAAGAGTACCTGCAAAATAATTTAAGTAAAATTAATACAAATTCAAATTCATCAGACTTAACTGAAAATATGATAACTTTCATCAATGATGCTGTTATTAAATCGTCAACTTGCACTACAACCAAAACAAAACTTCGGTTTGAACTTTGCCCGTGGATAAATAAAAACTTACAAAATTTGATATTATATAAGCGTAAACTACTTATTAAGCGACGACGGTCCAAA
Source organism: Cistogaster globosa (assembly GCA_937654795.1). NCBI lineage: Eukaryota > Metazoa > Arthropoda > Insecta > Diptera > Tachinidae > Cistogaster > Cistogaster globosa. The sequence goes on from OW569408.1 coordinate 12,210,556, forward strand.
AATACTAAAATTGACGAATTGTTGAAAAAGATAAGTAGAATTATAAAAATTGCGAATAAATTGTCAAGGAATGATTACTATTATGACAGTTTGAAAAGAAGTGCTGGAAGTTTTTAAACAATATACTTGGCAGAGAGGCAAAAAATAATGTAAACCTTATGAATTCTGCAGGTGCTGTGATTCTTGATGATCGTGTCAAGGCTAATGAGCTAAATTACTATTTCGTGGAATCAGTAAATGATTTAAGGAACAATATAAAAGTATATCCCAGCGATGATTGCAATCAACTTAGAACATTACCCCGTAGTTCTAGTATATTTTCTTTTGGAGCAGCCAATACTGAAGACTTGGAAACTATTATAAATAATTTGAAAGTCAAAAAATCCACTGGCGATGACGGAATTTCACCTAAATTAGTAGTTAAATGTAAAGTAATTTTATTACCAATGCTACTTAGCATTTTCTCTGATTGCTTAAAGATCAGTAAGATTGTACCCATCCCAAAAGTTGCAAATGCATCTACGGTAAACAAGTTTCGTCCAGTTGCTCTTCTATCGATTATTGATAAAATATTTGAAAGACTAATATACCAACAACTTTTACTGTATATTGAAAATAATAATTACATGTACAAACATCAGTTTGGATTTAAAAAAGGTTGCGGAACAGAGGAAGCAGTTGTGAACGTAGTTAATTATATATGTAATGGATTGGATGCAGGTGCAAATGGTGTAACTGGCCTTTTCCTGGATTTTAGTAAAGCTTTTGATCTAGTGGATCATAAGATTATGCTACGAAAGTTGAAATATTATGGTGTAGATGAAAGAGGAATCAACTTGTTTGAAAGTTATTTTAATAATCGGAAGCAGTATGTAGAAGTTAATCAAGTTAAAAGTGATATGGCCAATGTTGAGTTTGGTGTACCACAGGGTAGCTGCTTAGGTCCCCAACTTTTCTCTATTTATCTAAATGATTTAAGCAATTTTGATTTAACAGGACATTTGTACATGTTTGCTGATGATGTGTGTCTCTTTTACTCGTACAAATATGACTTATCTTTGAAAGTTAATATGGAACGGGATATATCTTTGATTTTTGAGTTTGCTCGTCTAAAGAAATTGGTACTTAATGCAGATAAAACTAAGCTAGTTCGATTCAGGCCACATGCTGTTACTAATAACTTCAAAATTAATGTTGATGGTAATGTCATTTACGAAACAGATTCTGTAAAGTATTTAGGAATAACGTTACAAAGTAATCTTTCCTGGGATATACTCATACGTGAGCTGAAATCAAAAGTAGCTCCAGCTATTGGTGTATTATATAAAATGAAACATAAACTTAATGAAAACATAAAGATTTTGTTATACCATTCCTTAATACAGAGTCACCTAAATTATATGGCTATAATTTATGGCTTCAAAAATACAACAATGCTAAAAACACTGCAAAACGTTCAAAACAAGTCGCTAAAATCAGTATATAATTTGCCTATGAGATTCCAAACTCTATCGCTTTATCGAGACGTCTGTAAAACAATTTTGCCAATACATGGGTTATATAAGTATCAAGTCCTGATGTATATATTTAAATCCTTGCACAACATTGGACATCGTACCATACAATTTCATCTCGAATACTCGAAACCAACAAAATTTATGGACATCAAGGTGCAGACTGGAAATTACTAAACAACGTATTCAATACATGGGTGTTGCTGAATACAATAATCTTCCTGTAATTTTGAAAACATGTAACAGAATTTCCGTTTTCAAAAATCATCTTAAAGAATTTTTACTTGAAAATCTTCAAACGCTTTTATTGTAATTTTTTTTTTACTTCAATACTTGTTTTACTTCAAAATTTCCTATAATGTGTATGTATTTAATAATTTAATATTTGTACATGTCTTTATTATTGCCAACTTGTCTCAATAATTCCTTAATGGCGCTGAGACCAATAGAAATTTGATTTAATTGTACATGAATGTTAATAAAACTAAATAAATAATTAAAAAAAAAAATCTGTTCCTTTGGCCATGTTCATTCAATCTGCGTCGTCATCAGCCGCACTAGGCATGGTGATCGACTGTTCAGAATTTTGGTGCACGGGTCATCTCTGCAAACCTAAAAAGATCACCCGAGACTCCCTTACCCTTAGCCGTAATACCGCATGCCTTCGTACGCGCCTACGTACGCGCCGCGCTGTATTCTATTCTTTACTGATGAACCTTTGTGCTTTTCATGTTTTATTTACCTCATGTTTCTTCTTCTTTTTGTGCAGAGAATTTTATTAAAGGAAAGCTGGATCATACACAAGCGAATGGACCATGAATAATTTGATAAATCTTCTTCTCTTTTTCTGTGGGAATAGATGTAGGCAATAGATGTTTAGGATGGTCACTTTATGTTTTCTTTATAATTATAAATACTCGTCGAAGTGATTATAATTATGTTTGGCAAGCGAACCATAAAATAAATAAATGAAGAGACTAGTAAGGGTTTTTTTAAGGTTTATAAATTTGAATGCTCACCTTTCCTTATATGTGTTTCCGCAATCAGCAAACCTCGTTGAATTCCTTTTTTTTCTAAGTTTATTTACAAATATAGAGTTATTTCTCCACTGGACTTAGTATATGTACGTAGGGTAAGTATCATATAATTACTTAAGTAATATATAATTTAGGGTAAGTATTATAACCTAGGTTAAGTATTATATAATTCAGGGTAAGTATTAAAACTTAGGGTTAAGTATTATATAATTCCTTTTCAGGTTAAATGTCTTCCAATTATTAAGTGTTGTATAATTTATAATTCAATATAAGTATCTTCTTAGGATTTTTTGGTGCAATATTCTTAAAAGTAAAAACGTAAGTGGGTAAGATTTTTCTTCTTTTTAAATTACATCTTATTCGACTCGGTTTTTAAGCCTTTATTTTTGGGACAGAAAAACCGATATTCTATGACATTTTAAATTCAGAGTTTTGGCACTCTCCTTTTATTTTAATATAAGAGTTGCCATTAAATTAGATTATATGTACATAAATTCTTGTTTCGTGTTCTTAAATCGTTTGTTGTTTTACATTTATGTCCAAATACTTTGGACAACGTTTTAATCGATAAGTGAAAACACCTGTTTAAGACAACAACTTGTGAATATAGTCTCCAGTTTGGGCTATTACTTTAATAGGCGGTATGTGAGCTTGAGGCTGGGTATCGTCACTTTTCGGTCCACTGGAATCCATTGCGTCTCCATCATCATCGTCTTCATCGCCATCATCAGTAGCTTGCAATGGGGTCCAATAATTACCCCTTTTACGTTTAGAGCTTTGCATAAGAAATTATTAGCAAAGACAAATGAAGTTTAGAAAAAAAAAACAGCACTTGTATGTTCGTATACGACTCTTCAGAGAGAAAGAGAGAGAGATACAGGAGAACTGTATGTATTTATTTCAAAATTTTTATTTTATAAGTTAAAATATTTATGATTTTAAAATAATTTTTGTTTTCAAAAATTAAAATCGAGTCAATAAGAAAATTTAGTTTTCCTATTAGAAGTCTTTTCTAACTTATTTAAAATTATGTCTTTTCGAACTTTCAGAAAACATAGGCATAAATTAATTAATTTAATTAATAATTATAAAAATCCTACTTTTCTTCCAGCCCAACATAAATCAAAAGAATAACCTTGTAAAAATACGCCTGAAAGTAAAAAAAGTAAATTGACTATGTATGTTGTTAACTTAAGTTTTGTTTTAAAATTAAATTGTATTAAATAAAACACCAAATTAAATTATATTAAATAATTTGATTGTTATTTGATCTAACATTATTTAGAATGTTATTAAATTTAATTAATGTATGTAATTAATTTATAATAAATGTAAATATTTCTTTTTATAATCAAAGCTAAGTCTTACGAGTATAATTGAATATTTACATAAAAACATTTTGAAATAAATACGATAATTTTTTTTTTGGAAATGTATTTTTTAAATGGTTAATATAGCAAAGAAATATGTAAAAATAAAATATAATTATATAAATTAATTAGAAGTATGTAAATATAAATGCAAAAGAAAATGTGAAAGTCAAATATTAAAATGTAGTATTTATTTTTATGTTAAAACTTAAAGATAAAAGAATGAGTAGATAAATAAAATATGCTTAAATATAACAAAATATATTGATTTTTCAGATTAAATACAATTTCGCTCAAGTTAGAAAACTATATTTTTAAAAGGGTTGATGAATTTTCAATCAATTTCGAAACACAAAATAAATACAAAAAATTTTTACAAGAAAAAATTCAAAAATCTTAATTTTCAAACGAATTTGACTTCCATCACATACCTGATTCTTTTATTTCTTCAATTCAATTCAAGATCAGCCAAGTAGTAAAAATGTGTAAGCACTACAAACAAGTAAACAAGCTCAATTTCGCATAATCAAAATAAAATTTAATATAAATTTTATGAAACGACAAGTTATGTATGTTTGTGCTGTTTTTATATTATCAGCGTTCAACTAGTCTAAAAAATTTGTGTGTAAAGCCATCAAGTTTTTGAGTTATTTCTATACAAATTTTTCAGACGAATTGATAGCTTGTAAAACAGAAACAACAGCACATTATATTGAACTTCCATAAAATTTCAAGTGCCAAACTCATTTTTTTATTTTTGAGCTGTCTTACTGTTTCTGTGTTACATACGATCAACACGTCTGGAAAATTAATTTGAAAATAACTCAAAAAACAGTGCTTTTCATAAAAATTTTTTAGACGAGTTGATAGTCTGTAATACAGAAACAGCTGTCCATAAAATGGCGTAACCACGGTCGCAAAAATTTAATGCTGATAGCAGGAAGGGAGTAAGATACCATATGCAACTTGATTTTCATAGATTTGTATTTTTTGCTTAATATTTTCGGAACAATGTAAATTGCCTTGACCTTTATATCCTATAATTAGAAAAACGACACGTTGATAATGACGTAATCCTTCATGGAAGTTATCCTTTTCACCACTCTGAAGTTGTACACTTAACACATATTGTAAAAAGGTTTGCTGGGGCTAAAAACGCCGTCTCGAAATCTTCCCAGGTTTGAGTCAAGGCAGTAGTCAAACCACCCCATGCAAAGTTCTTTTATAGGCAGTTAGTTTAATATTTATTGAATAGCATGGGGCAAAACGAAAACAATATTTACGATAGTATCATATAATGCGTATAGCGCTTTAAATGTGACACGGTAAAAGCTTATATGTACATAGTTCCAACTCTTTGTTTCTGTATTGTCTTACAACTACTATATGACGATTAACAGCAGCTAAAACTAAAATTTTGAATTATATGGTCCAAAAACATTTATTAATAATAAACTCTTTTTACAATAATTTTATTTCCGACCATATGTGTTGGCTCGTTAATTAATTGTGCGAGGTGTTTGTGCGCGGCGAATAGCTCAACATATTGGCCCTCTAGAGTTGTACGCTTCGAATGCCGATTCCAATACGAGTTGTGAACATTGACATCACCAGCAACGACAATTTCACTGCTCGGACAGCTTTCTAGGATTCTCGATATGGAATCGGAAAGGGCATCGAAGCCGGAAAAAGATTTATTCCTACCCACGTTTGGGCTTCTGTATAAAAACCCGAAATGTAAGAAGTGTGACCAGATTTTGAATTTAACCCAAAGACAGTTGAATTCAGGATCATTTGTGCCCAATGATTGCTGGCACTGGTACACGACTTTATTACGAATGTACATAGCAAGGCCCCTATGTAGACTAAAAAAAGGTAGAAAAGAGTACCCAGGCAAATGAAAATCCTGTGGATCAGTATCCTCAGATACCTGTGTCTCACTTAAGGCGAAAATATCAGGCCGATGGAGACAACTGTGTACATACACAGAGAAGAAATTCGCTCTCAACCCACGTATGTTTTACAAATCGATTCTAAATCTTCCTGTCATTATAAATAGCAAAGATTCAAACCTTTTCTCTATTTTACAATACTAACACCCCTGTAAAAACTGATGCTTTTGTGACTATTTAGTGACCAGTGTTATACCTTCGCCACTAATTAGTCAAACAACAGTTAACACAAAGGTACAGGTAAAATAATATTACAATTACTATAAAAAAGAAGGAAAAACTAGGAAAATGGAAAGGTACTATTTGTGGTACAATTTGCATTGTAAAGAGCCATAAAAGCCCTGAGCTGGTCAGGTGCGAACCGTCGTGCCAATACTGTTATTATTATAATATTTTTTTGTCTTTTATTGATGTGTTTTTTTTCTGTGTTGACTTTTGATGTATTGTTGTTGTAAATATTGTTTTGGTTGTTTTTTCTTTCTTTTTTTGTAAATGTGATAAGAATTTATTTAATTTATGTATATGTTGATATTTTTGGTTTTATGTTATTGATTTTTAATTTTTACTATTATTATTATTATTATTATTATTATTATTATTATTATTATTATTATTATTATTATTATTATTACGTTTCTGTATATAAAAAATAACATATTTATGGCATATTTAATTAACAATTGACACTGTATTTAAAAGCACAACAAAAATTAAAATACATCAGATATCATAATTAAAAACATTATGTAGATCACATTGAAGCTTGAGACATTGTGCTCCTTTTTTGTGGACTGATGCTACAAAGGTACCTGATAGAATAAAGGCCATGAAGTTATTAATTAAGGCTACATATAACTCCAAAGTTGACGTCACTGGTACTGCAAAACTGGAAAATTTTTTCAAATTGTTTGATCAAAAAATTAAATCAGTCCGCGAAAACAAAAATATGTTTAAAGCGAAGAATTTTTCTTGGATGGATAGTTAGTTGGTTATCAGTGGCAGCTTCTCACGATTAAGCTCACTTGAGCACAACTGTATGGCCCGTTGTGATACCACAAGGAAAGTGGTGCGACTCCCCCTACTCAATTGAGAACCACAAAGATTCCCGGATGAACTTCGCTTTGTCCCCTATAGAGTGAGATGATAGCTCCATATGAGTCTTGTAGAAAGGAGAGCCCAGAATTCTAAATCTTCTTCGAGCTAGAAATGGCAATGGCACAGGAGGTGCAGAACGGTCTCTTCCTCATCCTCCAAGTCACAGCTGTGACAGAAATCATTATAGGGCAAATCCAGTCTTTCAGCATGCCTGCCTATTAGACAGTGACCAGTAAGTACCGAGATCGTAATACTTATGGATTTCCTTTCCAGTCCGAGCAGTTGCCTGGTTCGCCTGAGGTTCAGTGTAGTCCACAGTTTTCTGGAAATACAGCAGGAACTTTCCTCCACCCATAAATTGCGAGCGAAATTGAGGTAGTGGTTCTTTATGGGCAGTTTAACCGTTGCCAGAGGAATTTCAACGTCGGGTAATTAGGAGACGCTAGGAAGCAATGTGCCCCGTTTGGCGAGATAATAGGCCTCACAGTTTCCCAGGATATTCCTGTAACCAGGAACCCAAATCAGGTCAATCTGTGATCGGTGCGATAGTGTTTTTGGAATGTGAATCTGAAACCCGTAGTCCAGAGCAGGTGTAGAGAAGATGTAGTCCACCATTAATGGTATGGACACATCCCGAACGATAATTTTGGTATGACCTATATTCGGCCTAAGCCAGCGTTAGAGGGCATTAAGTCTGGCTGCACAGCACTTGGCCTGTTGCAACACCAGGAGTTTGGTAGATAACCAGTGGCGGCTGTTCTCCTGACTTTAGCACCATAGAGAATGTTTGGCTCGATGACTGCCTTATAGAGCTAGAAGGCGATTCGAGGCTGAAGTCCCCATCCAGGTCCTAAAGCTTTTTGGCAGAAACAGAGCACGCAGGTCGCCTTCCGAGCTCTTTCGGCAGTGTTCGCCTTCCATTGAAGTTTGGGGTCCAATATCACCCCACACTTTTACTTACACTGAGCACAGTGCCGCTCAGCTTAGTTGCAGTAAAAATTCGAACTTTGTATTTCCGTGTGAAGGGCATAAATCCCGTTTTGCTAGGATTAACATCGAGGTCAAATTTACGGCATCATTGAGCCAGAACCTTGAGTGAATAGATTCCCGTTCTGTGAGTGTAGTTAGGTATTTTCACGAGACCGCGATAGCAATGTCATCAGCATAAGCTATCACCCTGTTACCCGTTTGGTCCAGTCGCCGTAGCAGCGTATTGACTGCCAGATTTCAGACGAGGGGAGACAATACACCACCTTGTGGAGTTGTTCTTTTCACTACCCTTTTCACGTTATCATTTCCCAGAGTGGACGTGATGATGCGTGTCCTTAGTATCAATATTGAGACTCAAGATATGTAACGGCATTAGATGCAGACGTTATTGAAAGCTCCTTATATGTCAAGAAACACTGCAAGCGTAAATTCCTTATTTGAAAAGGACTTTTCAACATCGGATATTAAAATGTGCAGCGCCGTTTCCACAGATTTCCCTTTCGTATAAGCGTGCTGCGAACTGGAGATAAGTTCGAGGTTTATGTAGTTTCTGATTAAAAGATCGAGAATCCTTTCCAGCGTTTTAAGTAAGAAAGACGACAGGCTTATTGGCCTAAAGTCCTTAGGTTTAATACAAGATGTCTTTCCCGCTTTAGGGATGAAAACAACTTGGCCCACACGCCAACTTTTCGGCATGTAAGTATTTTCCAGGCAAGCACTGTAGATCTGCAATAGCCATGGTTTTATGAAGTCCATGCCATGTTGCAAGTCCGCTGGGATGATATTGTCAATTCCAGGAGACTTAAAGGCATCACACGACATGATGGCCCACTCTATGTGAGCATTGGTCACCTGGAAAGTGGGTGGGCAAACTGACGCGAAATTTATAGTCGTTGTCACTTCGCCAATCCCCTCATTACCAGGGAAATGAGTATCGTGCAACGTTTGCAAGATATCGATTACAGAGTCTATCCATTGACCGTCCGACCTAGTTGGATAAATACTGTTGCAACCTACATTGCACTATCTGCAACTTATGATCTAATGATAATTTATGTTCGAAGTCCAAGAAGAAAAGGTTAACCGTAAAGATACGTTTAAAGTATTGCTAAAAAAAGAAAATCGGCCCGACGAGGTGCATCTTCGAAACGGTTAAAACGAATTGTTAACAGCAAACCTACTCCGAAATTTCAGTCAAATTTTACGCAGGAAAAAGCTATTGCTCTAATGTTGGAAATTAGAATAAGCCGAAAAAAGGACATGTAATATTACCATCATATAAGTCTATTCAAGAAAAAAAAGCGATTATGTTGGAGATGGCAGTTGGTGAAACCAAAGTTTGTACTGGACCATCTTCTTTGCTAGAAAATAAGGCGTCACGAATTTTTTCATATTTTTTCTACTGATTAACTAGAAAAGGTTGAGAACTGCAATGTAGTACTAATGTGTAAGTGGAGATATTATGGATATTAGCCCTTCCTGAGTACAAAAAAAAAAAATACAATAGATTTTAAGAGCGTATCCATGGCATCCTTAGAACCACTAAGAAGTCGTTCATACTCACTGGTTGCATCTTTATTAGCACATGAAAACACCTTTAATGATGTATGGAAAAACACAACCGAAGGTTTCAAAAATCTTTGTAGGCAAATTTGTTTTGAGTTTGTGAAGGAATCAAATACTACAATAAAAAAATTTGTCGAGCATATCAAAGACGAAATAAAGCAAATGGAACCAAAATCTATACAAATAAAAGAATATTGTGCTAACGTATCCTTTTAACTTAGTTTAACAATGATTGATGGAAAATTTAGTAATGTTATAACTAACACATCTTCTTATTGAAAATGTTCCATACGTGATGAGAAGAAGTAAGAACTTTCAGATACAAAAAAAAAAAAAAAAAAAAACAAGGTAGTCAACGAAGAAGTTTCATCTTTCGGAATCTCTCCTCTTAATACTAGAATAAGATTTTTGGAACATTTTTTGCATATTGCATACGACTTAAAACACAGAAGTAAAACAAAAAAAAAAAAACAATGATGAACTAAAAGCTCTAAGAGCTTCTGAGAGAAGTAGAATCCAAGAAGAGTTTAGAGTACAAACGGCTTAAATAGTCGATAAGGCTCTTTAGAGTGGGGGGAAACACTAACGATGGAAATACTGCAAGAACATTTTTTTTGGGATTATGCAACTACTTTAAGCATAAGTGGAACTGACAAAGAATTGCTTAGTGCTAATGGTAATTAATAGCAAAACTCAAATTAATTCTTTTCGCTTTGGAGACGATAAAGCAAAAATATCTCAGCTACTCGCAATCCTATATCCATGGAGAGATATGACGCCCACAGTACATAAAATATTATGTCATGGTAAACAATTATAGAATTGAATATTCTTCCTCTTGTAGAATTAACAGAAGAAGGCTAAGAAACAAGAAACTGTGATTTCAAGTATATTCAATGATTTAGTTCTCGAAAATGATCTAGGCACAAAATTAAGACATTTTCTACAGCCTATTGTTATCTTCCGATCCTTTAATTTCATCAATGAGAAAACGTTGGATTAGTTATGAGACATCTACACTTTTTAACAAAACAGAATTAACGGATTTACTTTTATTTTAGACATGCATCGTGATATAACAGATTATTTTATAGAAAATAAATAATATTTTAAGAAAAAAAAAAAAAAACAATTTAACGAAATATTCATGAATAAAAAACAAGCAGAAAAGCTTATTATTATCTAAAGTTTTTAAAAACGATTGCTAATATTAGAATTGCCTTTTAGTTACGCTTTCTCCATATATAATTGTTAAAATTTATAAAACTGAGATACTTATTAAAACGATCATATTTAAGGACAGATATATCTGCAGTTTTGCACGTAAGAATGATATTGAGGTGAATCTTTTTTTATTTGATAGGAAAATTCAGCATCTATGTTTGTTTGTATAAAAAAGTAAAATATAACAAAATTAATTTTTATAAATCAATTAAAATTTAACTTTTTCGGCTTTGGTCCATTTTTAATTTAACTTCTTTGGAAAACGTCCGCGTACATTTGAAAAATAATTTTTCTTAATAAAAGTTAAATTAAAAATGAACCAAAGCCGAAAAAGTTAAATTTTAATTGATTTATGATGATCACCGGTTCAACCCCTGGCTGGGACCAAAATTAAATAATTTTTAAACACGCAAGGCACAGCGCATTAACATTTATACCTAACTCATCAACAGTTGATATGATACTGGAACAGCATCTATAATGTTGTGAGGAAAACAAGTATGAATGATTAAAAATAAAATTTGCATTTCGTGACTATACCGACGGTGTAGTACAAAATTGCAACAAATGTACAAGACGTGTTGTAGAGAAGACAACAAAAAATGCTTTGAGTTGTGTGTGAATTTCGTCCAACCAAATGAATATTGATTAGTTGGTTAAATAGATGATATTTACAGTATACACAAATCAAGGTGTTGGATGCAAAGAATGCTGAAGATGGATTTGGCGGTCCTGAAAATGCAGCATTACATTCTGCCAGCGTCTAATTTTTCTTGTTTTCTTTGGAAAACGTCCGCGTACATTTGAAAAATAATTTTTCTTAATAAAAGTTAAATTAAAAATGAACCAAAGCCGAAAAAGTTAAATTTTAATTGATTTATGATGATCACCGGTTCAAACCCTGGCTGGGACCAAAATTAAAAATGAAATTAATTTTTTTTTTGTTGATTTCTAAAAATTTCAAAAAATTATTGTAAAAACGGTATAATTTGAGGAAAGTAAAAATATCAAATAGGCAATAAAATCTTTATAAATTTAGCACGTGTATTTGGTCAGCCTTAAACAAATGGCAAAAAATCTCCAACATCAAAATGAAGGAAATCCAAAATTCCCATAATAAGAACTTAAAGTCTCAAAATTGGATAAAGTAATAAAAAGTAGTATACTAAAGTTCACATATGTACTAGGGCTCACGAAATACTTTCAGCAACAATTCGAAATAATAAAGCTTTTTACAGCAGTCTTCTTTTTCCGATCCCAGCTTTGGGATTTTAGAACATAAAGGCTAAACTCAAAATTTCAATGTCAAATAGGTCCAACTGAAGAACCTTTATCTTCTACAAGAAAGATCAGTTTTTTACGAAGTTAGCTTTAAAAGTGTACACATATAGTAGCCTTGACAAAAATAAAAAATTTTATATATTCCTTAACAAAAAAAGATTGATGGTTCCTTTTAGGCTAAAATACACAGGCTAAAATACACGAAAAAACCAAAATTTTAACTTTTAAATGATTACAACTCGATCACTTTATTACATAAACATGCATATTAAGGCAACATTTTGTAGATATAGACGAAGCTTTTAAGACCATGTATAATTTTTGAAATTCAGGCAAAAATTAAAGAAGTGCCAAGCATTAGAAATATTTGCAGGTGTGACGTACCCAAATTTGAGACCACATCGCGCCATTCCTGGGAAATCGATGGAACGCAGCTCAAAAACTTTAGCTCAAATATCCTTCTGCTATACTCCTGTGCGATTTTGGTGCAATCGGCCTAGCCACATTAAATGGCTAAATTATTTTCAAAATATTTTGATTCTGCCCCATTATGCACTGTTAATTCAATAAGAAGAATTCAACGAAAAAATTATAAATTTTAAGAAAGTAAGAGTTCTTTCTTTTGCTTTTTGTTTTTCAAACACAAAAGAAAAAATTTTAGCGGGGTTTTTTATGCACTAGTTTTGTTGGTATATTTTATAAAATTTTTCAACAAGAGTTTAATGTACGTATGCATAGATGTATGAATTCACTGCATTGTTTATTTCGCACTACTTTCTTTTATTTATTTAACACTTTTTACACAAAATAAAATTAAAAAAAGAACGCACCATTAAGATTTTTATAAGATTTTTTTATTTTAAACGTTATAAAACGTATATACGTAAATTTCGGGGGTTAAAATAAGTACAACGTACCTTAAGCGGGGTATACAAACAAGTGAGTGAAGTGTAGCTTAACAAAAGAAAATATCTAAAACAATGAGAACTAACAAAAGTGATTTTCGTTAAGCTTACAATAGGAATGTTCTTTACTTTGCGCATAAACATGAAGTAATTTTTGATAATACTAGAAAAATAAAAAGTGCAAGTAGTTTCAATGAAAATATAATGATAAAAATCATTTTCATACTAAAAGAGTTAATGCAATAATTTCTTTTATAAGGCAGCAAAATATTTACTCCAGTGAGATAATCTGAAAATAAAATAATTTTCGAAATAAATTATTTTACTTAACAGATGGAATAATTTATTCGGCTCGATTGGACCAAAATGTTTTTTTCGTAAAATATTTATTTCTAAAATTAAAAATAATAAAAAAGAGAATAAGATTTTGTTTATTTTAAACGTTATAACACGTATATACGTAAATTTCGGGGGTTATAATAAGTACAACGTACCTTAAGCGGGGTATACACACATCTAAAGCAATAACAACTAACAAAAGAGATTTTCGTTAAGCTACCAATAGGAATGTTCTTTACTTTGCGCATAAACATGAAGTAATTTTTGGAAATACTAGAACAATAAAAAGTGCAAATAGTTTCAATAAAAATTAATGATAAAAATCATTTTCGTCCTAAGAGAGTAAATACAACTTTCATCGGAAACGGTTGGTCTATTAACATTTCAGGAAGACTGTTTGCAAATATCAAGCAGAACCACCAAAGAAATAATCATCTTGGCATAAATGAGAATCCTGAACAGCTAAAGAGAAGAATATATCACCCAAAACATAAAGTGAGAATACAGAAATTTATAAATAGTTGTCATATCTGTAATGTGGAAAAATATGACCGCAATCCCGTAAAACAAAAATTCAAAATAACTGAAACAACTGACAAGCCTGGTCTAGTTGTACACATAGATGCTTTTATTCTTAAGATGAAATTTTGTTTGTAACAATTGCTGACAAGTACTCTAAATTTGCTCAAGCAATAAAGATTCAAAATAGGTCTTAGGTAGAGTTCAAGAGAGCGTTAACTCAGTATATGAGTATTGTAGGTACCATTAGGAAAATTGTAGCAGACAATGAGTTAGGTTCTAAAGCCTTGCCATTGACTGGATTTTTAAGGTAAAACACATCTAATTCAGATGTGGCGTTCATAATACTATGAATTAACATATTCGCCTATTTCGACATGATCCTAATAGAGATAGTGATAGCTTTGAGGAAAAAATTTATAAGGTTGTAATCTTTTAGAATAATATGATTTATTCAACCACTGGTTGCAAAACTATTGATTATCAAAACGGTTCTATTAAATAAGATGACTATCCGAAAGTGAAACAAAAAATTATGACATTAAAGGAAAAGTGAATTTCCAAATTAAATCGCTTCCGTGAGGAAAGCGAAATTCAAACAGGGCAAGTTTTTTAAAAAAATATAGGGGAACCATGCAAGACTTAAAAGGATTTGTATAGACGGGTTTAATAATGATCACGTAATAAGTCGAACAGGAACAAATATTACAAGTCCCATATAAAGATATAAAAGAAATATTTTCCTTGTGCACAATAAGTTTAAAAGATAATTACGTATGTTTTATTATGTTCAGGATGTGTAAAAAAATCCTTGGAGTGTCAATTTAATGATGAGGGAATTTTATTGGTGAGCATGATCTATCACGCATCGTACCGTTAGAGGGAATAAACCAATTTCAATGCTCAACACTCGAAAAAGGTGTGCTTCGCATCGCAGGAGCCTTCATCGCCATATATGCAGCTTCGGCTATCTCATTTCCCGGTTTGGTGAAAGTACTTTTAGAAATAACCATGTCTTGACAACAATTGCGTGAGATAGAAGTTGACGTCACCAAAACTTCTATTTACCCAGCGTTCTTAACACGGGATTAGTTTCGCCATCTATCGCCCGCACGTTTCGTTTTATCACATCTGCTGCCACGGCTCAACACCACGCTCGTAACTCAATTGGCGTCAGTTGACCTTCGCTATCTTTTTACTGTTCCCACATTTTCTTACGTTCTGCCGCTATCAGACCTATTGGGACCGTGTTACTAATAACCAGAATGGCTGCTTCTAAGCAGCGATATCAATTGCGCATGCAACGAGGCACAAGTCATCTGAGATGTCAATGCATGTGTTTCGTCGTACACAACGTTCCACAAATCAAGACCAAGTATAAAGCCCTGCTGTGGCCTGCTTACGTATTAGACCGTTTTCTGTTACGTAGAGAAGAATACTGTGGCACCTTAAAAAACGATTTTTCAACGCGTTAATTAAATCGGCCTATTTCGCACTGTTAAAAGCAAGTGTTTCTAATAGGACGATACGTCTAGAGCAATGGTTTCCACTCTTTGCTGTCTCCACACTTTAAAGCACGTCGGCTATTGCACCTATTGTGGATATACCTCGCCGAAAGCCGTATTGCCTATCGGGAAGTCGCCCAGGTCCGTTTACTGCTTTAGTAAGTGCGTTCTAATAATCTACTGCAGAAGCCTTCCTGCCGTCTTCAATATGCAGAGTGGACGGTATGATTCAGAATCGCATTTACCTTTTCCAATCACAACCAGCTGCTACGTCTGAAGATGTGCCTTCACTAAAGCATGTGTTATAAACTTCAAGAATAATTTGTAGCTTCTCGTCCATCTGGACCAGGAGCTTTCTAATTCCTGAAAGATTTTGCTGCAGCTTTTAACTCGCTCTTCTTAAATAGTGTAACAGGCAAGTTTCTCTGCATTTCTGCTCTGATTTCAGTTGCTAATTCGTGGGTCAAAAGGATTTAACTCACCACATTCTCCAAAACCTAAGCTAGAAGGTCCACCGGTACTGTCGCTCCGCCAAGCTTTTTAATTACCAGCTTGTAGTCAAAGCTCCATGGGTCGCGATTGATGTCGATACGGAGGTCTTCCCGTTTACGTTTCTTGCTACTGCAATTGCTGTTTTAAGTTTTTTTGCTGCATAATATTCTCGTACAAATTTTATGGCCGGGCCGTAACTTTTCGCTCGAGTATATCTTCTCCGCTGGTGAAGACATCTTTGCCGAAGTTGGTCTATCGCTTCAGACTACCAGTAGGTTCTTTTCTTTGAGCTCTAGCCCTAATCGTTAAAAGTTCTTCCAGTGTTGTTGTAGTGAAAATGCATTATCAAGCTTAGCTAATAACACTGCCGGTATAAGGTTTGCTACATTCCTCTTTCTCGTTCTTTTTCTGCAGTAAGTATTACTAATACCCGCGTCGGTTGTGTTATAGTTTTTTAGGTATTGGTGATTACTGCCCTTTCAGTTCTCCAGGCAAACGTTATATCAGGGATCTCAGCCCGGTCTCTTGAAGGTAGTCGTTGTGCTTTGGTTTTCATTCATTAGCCTTGCCATCATATGCAGAATTCTCCTGTCCCTCGAATTCGCAGTGTTCATACCTCATTCAGAAGCTTTTGAGTTGAAGTCAACTGCGACAACCAGTTTTCCTCCAGTCGCTTGGGCGGCGTCCTTGATGCAGTCTAACTAAACTTGAAAGGTAGCACTGGGATCGTTTGGAGTTAGGACAGCAGGTTATGGTGTAGTCTCTGCTAGTAAGGTTCTCTTTTCCACCGTCCAAGAGTTTCAGCAAAAGCGAGCCATCTCTAGTCTTTATAAAGGACCTCACCGTGACATCAGCCCCTTCTGGCTTAACGGACTTTTTAAGTACCTGGAGAACATCAGCGTAACTGCTCCCCCCAGCGGACTGGACCAGTACAGCTTCTAGACACTTTTTCGCATACGTATCCTTTTATTTTGTTTTTTCTCCTCTTTTTGGACCGTATCCGCCGCGTTATCAGGGTTGCGTTCCATATCTACTGCAGGTCTCTGCTTCTGGCGAGTAACAGTTTGCACAGCATCTGGCTTCTTCTCTCTTCACCTTTTCGTCGCCTGGGAGACAGCTGAGCTTGTAGCCAGCTTTCACTTTGGGCTGTCAAGGGTGTAGCCTCCGTTTAAGGCTGGCTGACAGCCATTGGCGGCTTATTTTTCGCACACTCTATTTAATATTTCTGCGCTTCTGATGTCTTTCACATCTGTAATGTAATCTTTGATTTTATCCAGTGCGTCATGAAGCTCAACAACGCCGTCCTGATTCTCCTTGCTAATATTCTTCTGCTTCTTTATGGTTTGCCGCACTGTATCTTACTGCCTTAGTCTATATATAGACTCTAGGCGAGGAGAGAAATTAACTCTAATTGTTGTTTGCTGCTGACCCTGAATGGTAGGAGCAGGAGATGTGACAGCATGTTGACGATTCTGCTTCTGCGTTTACATTTAATGAGTTCTTGTTCGATCGAACCATTTTTGTAGCGGCCACAATAGTCGGCAGAGCTTCTGACTCCATTCTGTTGATCGAAGAACTTTGGTGGTTTTTTTGAAAGCCCAAAACACGCTGTTGGTTTTCAGCTTTCTTTTCATTTTCCGTCGTCTTTTGCACGTTTTGAGGGGGTTTTATTTCTATTATCAATTCTGTTCGCGCTCCAAGCCGCTATCTTTCCACGGTTGCCTCAAACGAGGGTTGACGTAGGTCCTTATAGGGGCCTACGTTCAGAGCCAGGATCTCGACACGAAAATAGTAGTTATGTCAACTGCACCCGCGCCAATACAATTGCTCGACTTGGTCGGAACGCACTCTTAGCCTGTCCACAATTTTAACGGGACGAGGGCGGTAACAGACAGGTATCATTTTGCTTACTAGGATTTCAAAATACTGCAACTGCTAGCTCGTAGCACCAAATCCATATCGTAAATCTATGGGAAGATATCTGTTGATTCAGTGGAGTGCTCATTGTTAGATCACAATATTATTTGCTGTAAAATAGAAAATAACTATGTTGCAAACAAATACATCGAAACTGACAAAATTCAGTGCGACTATAATAAGGTCAAAGAGTACCTGCAAAATAATTTAAGTAAAATTAATACAAATTCTAATTCATCAGACTTAACTGAAAATATGATAACTTTCATCAATGATGCTGTTATTAAATCGTCAACTTGCACTAAAACCAAAACAAAACTTCGGTTTGAACTTTGCCCGTGGATAAATAAAAACTTACAAAATTTGATATTATATAAGCGTAAAATACTTATTAAGCGACGAAGGTCCAAAAATACTAAAATTGACGAATTGTTGAAAAAGATAAGTAGAATTATAAAAATTGCGAATAAATTGTCAAGAAATGATTACTACTATGACAGTTTGAAAAGAATAGAAGGAGATGCAAAGAAGTGCTGGAAGTTTTTAAACAATATACTTGGCAGAGAGGCAAAAAATAATGTAAACCTTATGAATTCGGCAGGTGCTGTAATTCTTGATGATCGTGTCAAGGCTAATGAGCTAAATTACTATTTCGTGGAATCAGTAAATGATTTAAGGAACAATATAAAAGTATATCCCAGCGATGATTGCAATCAACTTAGAACATTACCACGTAGTTCTAGTATATTTTCTTTTGGAGCAGACAATACTGAAGATTTGGAAACTATTATAAATAATTTGAATGTCAAAAAATCAACTGGCTATGACGGAATTTCACCTAAATTAGTAGTTAAATGTAAAGAAATTTTATTACCAATGCTACTTACCATTTTTAATAAAACTATTAATTCGGGCATTTTCTCTGATTGCTCAAAGATCAGTTAGATTGTACCCATCCCAAAAGTTGCAAATGCATCTACGGTAAACAAGTTTCGTCCAGTTGCTCTTCTATCGATTATTGATAAAATATTTGAAAGACTAATATACCAACAACTTTTACTGTATATTGAAAATAATAATTACATGTACAAACATCAGTTTGGATTTAAAAAAAGTTGCGGAACAGAGGAAGCAGTTGTGAATGTAGTTAATTATATATGTAATGGATTGGATGCAGGTGCAAATGATGTAACTGGCCTTTTCCTGGATTTTAGTAAAGCTTTTGATCTAGTGGATCATAAGATTATGCTACGAAAGTTGTAATATTATGGTGTAGATGAAAGAGGGATTAACTTGTTTGAAAGTTATTTTAATAATCGGAAGCAGTATGTAGAAGTTAATCAAGTTAAAAGTGATATGACCAATGTTGAGTTTCGTGTACCACAGGGTAGCTGCTTAGGTCCCCAACTTTTCTCTATTTATCTAAATGATTTAGGCAATTTGGATTTAACAGGACATTTGTACATGTTTGCTGATGATGTGTGTCTCTTTTTCTCGTACAAATATGACTTATCTTTGAATAGCTCCAGCTATGGTGTATTATATAAAATGAAACATAAACTTAATGAAAACATAAAGCTTTTGTTATACCATTCCTTAATACAGAGTCACCTAAATTATATGGCTATAATTTATAGCTTCAAAAATACAACAATGCTAAAAACACTGCAAAACGTTCAAAACAAGTCGCTAAGAGCAGTATATAATTTGCCTATGAGATTCCAAACTCTATCGCTTTATCGAGACGTCTGTGAAACAATTTTGCCAATACATGGGTTATATAAGTATCAAGTCCTGATGTATATATTTAAATCCTTGCACAACATTGGACATCGTGCCATACAATTTCATCAGAACCAAAGGATTTTTAATACTCGAAACCAACAAAATTTATGGACATCAAGGTGCAGACTGGAAATTACTAAACAACGTATTCAATACATGGGTGTTGCTGAATACAATAATCTTCCTGTAATTTTGAAAACATGTAACAGAATTTCCGTTTTCAAAAATCATCTTAAAGAATTTTTACTTGAAAATCTTCAAACGCTTTTATTGTAATTTTTTTTTTTACTTCAATACTTGTTTTACTTCAAAATTTCCTATAATGTGTATGTATTTAATAATTTAATATTTGTACATGTCTTTATTATTGCCAAATTGTCTCAATAATTCCTTAATGGCGCTGAGACCAATAGAAATTTGATTTAATTGTACATGAATGTTAATAAAACTAAATAAATAATTAAAAAAAAAATCTGTTCCTTTGGCCATGTTCATTCAATCTGCGTCGTCATCAGCCGCACTAGGCATGGTGATCGACTGTTCAGAATTTTGGTGCACGGGTCATCTTTGCAAACCTAAAAAGATCAGCCGAGACTCCCTTATCCTTGGCCGTAATACTGCATGCCTTCTCCGTGGCATATTAAATTTCGCTGAAAAAAGTAAGTTATGTGTCCAGTTTAATGCCTAAGCAATTAAGTGACATCTTCGTAGTTATTTCCACTTCACCAAACCATATTTCAACTTCAGTAGGGATACGGCGTCCAGTTGGTAGCAGCAGCTCGATCTGTTATTACATAATAATGTGAGATGGTCAAACAAAGCCTGCGTTTTGCGACGATTCCTTACCTATTTAGAAGACATGAAGACATTTCAGTTCAAAATACATATATCAAACGTCAACAAATGATTACTAAGCGATAAAGAAAACGTAACTTCCATTGCTTTCTTATCAGATATTTTCAAACACATCAATGATCTTAAATTAAACTTCATGACAAAGGATAGCTTGTATGGGAGCTCCTGACAGAAGTAGAAAGCTTTTTGCGAAAACTTGATATTTTTAACATTGATCTAATCCCTAAATTAAAAACAAAATCTGCAATGACAACGAGCTTGACGTCTGTCAATACAAATATGTTGGGAATGTCGCCGATATCCTTAGTAACATTTACTACCTGAATCCTGGGGATGAATAAAGTAATGAAGCTGCAAATATCTACGGGATTAATAAAGCTTCTCTCCAGATTGAAATGATCGATTTCCAAGAAAATACAGTGGTGTTTTAAACAAAAACAAGAAGTTTCTTGTCAAGAGTTTTATATAAAATTTGTTTGTGCCAGAATTAAAAAGAAATTAGCTATGAAAGTAATTGCTTTGCGTCAACATATGTTTGTAAAGCAGCATTTTCTTTATTCAAAGCATTTGTTTACTACTTAATAAAGTAATGCACCGAAACCTATTTGTTATATTTGTCCATTGATAGATTATCTAAACATTTTATTAAATAGTTTAGTTTATTACCTTCCCAACCGCGACGGTCGTAATTTAAAAAAAAAACGGACCTCAAATAAAGTAGTTGGTGACAGCTGGGATAGAGTATAAAAGGATTCTACACAATATATAACTCCCCAACCCTTTGAATACAATTTACTCCTGGAGTATGGAATATACACAATTAGAAAATAAATTTTCTTTTACAAATAAAATATTAAATAATACCAACATAATAATATTTTGTTTATAGTAAAATAAAATTGTTAATATAATTTTAACATTTTAAAATGAATATATCTATTTGTTAATCTTTAGGATAATATTATGTTTTCAAAACAACATTATTACAAATTATAATTTTTTTAATTAACTCCTACTAGTAATACTTCTTTCAAATTTAACATTTTGTATTTCATTTTCGTATTTAAAAATTCTTTTTACTGTCTTTTCTACAATCTTTTTTATCAATAAAATTTGTTTTATTTTTTCTTTAACTTCCTTTTGCTTTAAATTATAAGATCCAAAAATCTTTACTAATTCTCTTTCATTGAATTCGGTACTTTTTTCTCTATCTTCATTAAGCTTATTAATTCTGTTAATTTTATTTTCATGTATTTTGTTATGCAATTTTTGACACATAGAATTATCTATGTATTGAATCATGGTAAATCTGAACAGATTTATGGAGAAGACTTTTATCATCAAAATCCTTGTCTTTTTTTTTTGTAATTTAAAACGCCTTATATGCTCATTCAATGTAAGTCAAAACCTTCTATGTATGTTTATTTGAGAAGTAAAGTGATAATTAACTTTTTCAAAACGTTATGATTTTAATTGGTTTTCCTAAAATTGGAAATCTTTAGTTAAGTTTTTCAACAATAGTAAGTAAATTTTTATCATCTACGTAATGTGTCGACGCATGTTAAAAAATGTGTTTTTATTTAAATACCATACTGTTGCGAAGATGCTTTATTTAGGTCATAAAAATAAATAAAAATAATTGTCACAAACAAAGTAAAACGAAATGACCTATTGTGTATGTTTACAACGCTCAGAAGTTTCTACAAAAACTTATTAATCATTAAACAAAAACAACTAACATAAAGCAATAAAAATAAACGCAACACACAACTACACACACACCTACATAACGATTAATAAAAATAGACAGCATGTATAAATAAATTCAAATTAATAATGGAAGGTTCTGGAATCAAATAACATTCATCATGTGTCTCAAATGATAAATGCGTAGTAGAGAAATATTCTACCAACAGGTGGAGCAAAATTCTAGTATATTCAAGAGCCTTAACATTGGGTATATAAAAGCAACGGCCATACATGCTGAATCATTCTTAGTGAAATCGTCAACCAGTAAAGATCTTGTGGTAAAACGGATAAACAGTGGTGAAGTTGCCATCGCTTATTTTTTTTGTACTAGTCGCGAATAAGTGAATAATCGTCTAATAAAAGTGTAATTTAATTAAAGTAGTAAATAAATTGTGTTTATTTATTTTGCAATAAAAGAACTCAGTAAAATAAATGTTTATAACTTTAAATAAACGTAACAATTGGTGTCAAAAGTGGGATTGCAAATAATAAACAAATCACGATGAAATTTTACGAGCTTAAAGTTGAGCAGCTAAAAATGGGGCTGAGTAAGTTGGATCTGCCGACAGCGGGCAATAAAGCGGAGTTGCAAAAGAGATTAATAGATGAATTCAAGCAGCGTGGTATTGATATTGGGACATACGAATTCGGACAAATAGAGGAAAAAGAAGTAATTGAAGTATGTACTCCATCAACAAGCAGCATTATGGACTTGAATTCTATGTTTGCAGCTATGATGAAGAAAATAGAAGAAAATAATCAGAATCACGACAACCAAATAAAGAAAATGGAAGAAAATAACCAGAAGCTTCAAAAAGCAATACTAGAAAGCTCTACTATAAACGGGGAACGGCTTTTAGCAGAGGTTAACGAGAAATTTCAAGAAATATCAGAAGTCTTCGGCAAAAGAGTGGACATCGTGGAAACGAGAGTCAGCAAGTTTGATTAAAAATTGTCCGGCTTAGAAAGAAAATTGGACATAGAATTGCATGAATTAAAAGTGCAAATGGGCGATCTACAAACTCGAGAAGGACCAGTGAGAGTTACCTCTGAGCATGCTAGCAAGATAAATAGTCCGAGCTTTGACGGCAGCGCACCTTTTAATGTTTTTAAGTTCCAGTTTGAAACAGTGGCCAACAAGAATGGATGGGTGAAAAATGATGGATGAAGAAAAAGCTATAGAGCTTATTTTGGTCTTAAAGGGAGCAGCAGCAGAGATACTCGAAAGTCTACCAGCCAGAAGTAGAAATAATTATGAGGACATAATGAATGCCTTACAACGTAAGTACAGAGGTGAGCATAAAAGAGAACTTTATAGAATGGAGTTACGAGGCAGGGTTCAAAAAGCGAAAGAAACGCTTCAAGACTTCGCTATGGAAATTGAACGTTTAGTGCAGCTGACTTATCCAAGCAAACGTCATCAGTTTAAAATTGAAGCATTTGTGAATGGTATACTAGATCCAGATGTTAAATATGCGGTTTGTGCTATGCAAAAATCAATATTTGCAGAAACTATCTCGTACGCACTAGCACAGGAGACCGCAAAAGTCATCTCGAAGCCGCAGGTGTACAAGGTGCGATGTCTTGAGACTGATGATTATAACCGCGGCGACAAAACAAGCGAGATAAAAGATATTGTCAAACAAATAATGGAGAAGGGAAGGGGTAAGTCTCGCGCCAAATGCTTCAACTGCGGAAAAGTTGGCCACCTCCAGCGCAACTGCAAATCTACAAAGAAAAGATCAAGATCTGTGTCGCCAGCAAGGGACAAAAAGCGGGCGAACAATACCAAATCACTCGAGTCATCGTTAAACTAAATCGAGCTAGCGCTAAGGGGCAAGTGCTAGCTCCCACAACCGATGGCCTCACAATCTCGATTTCAATTGTGCAACAGAAGAATAGCAACCTAACTGCTTGTGGCTTTATCAACGGAAGAAAGCAATTCCTCACCATAGACACAGGAGCGTCTCAGTCGATAATAAGGCCCGATTTAGTAAAAGGCGCTGTGGAACCGTTAAATAATGTACGACTGCGCACGGCTACTGGGGACTTAGCCACTGTCTATGGACGAGCCAGGGTAAGACTGACTATAGCAGACATCAGCGTTGACCATGTATTTGTTGTCGCCGATATAGTGGATGAAGTTATCATTGGTGCAGAATTTATGATAGCCAACGGTATTAATCTGCACATGGGCGAGCAAATAATGATCTGGCGTAATGTGGAGATACCCCTGGATGTTGGTTATGAGAGCAGGACCGCAGTAAGGAAGCTATTTGCCGTTGAACACCAGAAATTACCACCTCAGGCGGAAACTATAGTATGGGCACGTGTGGAGGCAGATTGTGTGGATAACCGGTTGTGGGTGGTAGAACCAACAGAATTAAAAAAGAGCATTTTAACAGCTAAAGCCCTTGTAAAAATCTGCGACGATGGAAGAGTTCCTGTGAGAGTACTCAATCTGTCCAATAGCGAAAAGACCATAAGTAGAAATTTTGAGATAGGTCGATGTGAGCCAGCTGAAGCCATAATAAATTGTGCGGTAAATACAGTATGCCCCAAATTACAAGCCAGAGAAAGAGATTTACTAGCAGAACAGGTGCAAAAATGGGTGGCAGCACTAACATCTTCTGACAGAAACAAAGCAAAGCAGTTGTTAAGAAAACATGCCTCCGTATTCGCCCTAAGTAATAAAAGCCAAGGTAAAACGGCAGTTGTGAAACATGAAATTAATACTGACGAAGCGAGGCCTATAAAACAAGCACCAAGAAGTGTTTCCCTAGCAAAGCGAAACGAGGTCAAGGAACTTGTCAGCGAAATGGAGCGGAACGGAGTCATTGAGCCATCCTCGAGTCCGTGGAGTTCGCCAGTAGTTTTAGTAAAGAAGAAAGACGGCAGTACCAGGTTTTGCGTTGACTACAGAAAGCTCAATGACGTCACCAAGAAAGACAGTTATCCGTTGCCTAGAATTGACGATACCTTAGAGACATTGGCCGGAACAAAATTGTTCTCTACCTTGGACTTGCAGAGCGGCTATTGGAAGGTAGAGATAGCCGATAAAGACAAGGAGAAAACTGCCTTTAGCGCGAGTGGTGGTTTATGGCAGTTTAAGGTGATGCCATTTGGGCTTTGCAATGCTCCAGCTACTTTCGAGCGTTTAATGGAAAGTGTGCTTAAGGGTCTCAACTGGAAAACGTGCTTAGTGTATCTGGATGACATAATCGTGATGGGGAAAACTTTTGACGAACACCTCAAAAACCTGGATGAAATATTTAAGCGTATAACAGCTGCAGGATTAAAATTAAGTGTTAAAAAATGTGCCTTGTTTCAAAAGGGGGTAAAATACCTGGGGCATCGTGTAACAGCTGAGGGCATATCAACTGATGAAGACAAAGTACTGACAGTAAAGACCTGGCCTCGCCCACAAAATCTTCATGAGCTGCGTAGCTTCTTGGGGCTTTGCACATACTACAGGAGATTTGTGCCGAACTTTGCTCAAGTGGCTGCTAGCTTGCATGAGTTGACCAGAAAGTCGCAAACGTACCACTGGAGTGAGGCAGCGGAAGAAGCATTCCAGAAGCTCAAGAAACTTTTGTGTACGGCAACAGTCCTCGCCTATCCAATAGCTGGACAGAAATTTATATTGGACACGGATGCAAGCGGCTTTGGAATAGGAGGAGTACTTTCTCAGGAGATTGATGGAACAGAAAAGGTCATTGGCTACTACAGCAGGGTACTCTCGAAGCCCGAAAGAAATTACTGCGTTAGACGACGGGAGCTTTTGGCAGTGCTGGAGTGTGTTAAACATTACCACAAGTACTTATATGGTCAACATTTCATCTTAAGGATGGACCACTCCGCACTACGTTGGTTGATGCAATTTAAGAACCCCGAAGGGCAGCTCGCACGCTGGGTTGAACGTTTGCAAGACTATGACTTTAATATTGTACATAGAAAAGGCGGAAAACACAACAACGCTGATGCCCTTTCAAGACCACCATGCAATGTAAAGTGCAAGCAATGCACAAATGTCGAAAAAAAGGAGTGCATCATTGACGTGCGGCTTACCCAAATTGGTTCAAGCGAAGACTGGTCGAAGGCACAGAATGAGGACCCACTTTTGGCAAAAATTATATTGGCTAAACAAAATAATAGAAGACCGAACCATAATGAAATATCGGCAGAAATCCGCCTAGCAAAATCGTACTGGGCTGAGTGGAATAGTCTGAAAGTGGTAGATGGCTGCTTATACCGATCTTGGGAAAGCACAGATGGCAAAACTACAACAGACTTAATTTTCGTGCCAACTTCTAAAACGAGTGAGGTAATGAAGCAGTTTCATAATGGTTCCAGCGGGTGTCATATGGGGATAACAAAAACGCTGGAAAAGATAAAGCAACGATTTTACTGGGTAGGCTGCCGACAATTCGTAGCTGATTGGATAGCAAATTGCGAACAGTGCATTGCGGCCAAGGGTCCTACAAGAAAGAGTCGTGGCAAGCTTCAGCAATACAACGCAGGTAAACCCTTTGAGCGGATAGCTATTGATATAGCAGGTCCATTCCCTGTTAGTAATGCTGGAAACCGATATGTACTAGTGGTTATAGATTATTTTAGCAAGTGGCCTGAAGTGTATGCCATTCCAAACCAAGAGTCCAAAACAATAGTGGACGCTCTTGTTAACAATTGGGTGTGCCGATACGGTGTTCCACTAGAACTGCATTCAGACCAGGGACGAAATTTTGAAACGGCCATATTCAAAGAGATGTGTGACATATATGGTATTAAAAAGGCGAGAACGACACCGCTGCATCCACAGTCTGATGGCATGGTAGAAAGATTTAATCGTACCCTAGAGGAATATCTCAGAAAAGTGGTCAGTGCACACCAGAAAGTTTGGGATGAGCCTATACTAAAGTTCTTACTAGCTTATCGGTCAGCTGTACATTATTCAACCTCACGTAGTCCAGCAAAAATCTTGTTCGGGACAGAACTAAAACTGCCAGCATATTTTGAATTTGGTATTTAACCGGGACCTGCATTATTTATGAACGTACTGTATATAAAAACTTCTTAATCACAAAACAAAAACAACTAACATAAAGCAATAAAAATAAACGCAACACACAACTACACAACACCTGCATTGTATAACGACTAATAAAAATACACAACATGTATAATAAATTCAAAATAATAATGGAAGGTTCTGGAATCAACTAACAATTATCATGTGTCTAAAATGATAAAGAAATATTCTACTAACAGATGGAGGAAGTTCTAGTATATTCAAGAACATTAACATTGGGTATATAAATGCAACGGCTATACAGGCTGATTCATTCTTAGTGTAAACATCAACCAGCGAAGATCTTGTGGTAAACAGTGGTAAAGTTGCCATCGCGTATTTTTTTGTACTAATCGCGAGTAAGTATATAATCGCCTAATTAAACTAGTATTTAAATTGTGTGTATTACATTTGCAATGAAAGAACTTAATAAAATAAACGTAACAATATATAAATAGGTAGTTCCGAAATATAAATGTGGTCATTTAAATTTTCATTTCCACTATGAATTGTTGCTTTATTAGAAAGATTTTTTCCTCATTTTTCTCAAAATGATTTATTTCTACCCCACTAAGAAAATCGGCTACTAAATTTATTTTCCCTTTTATATATTTAATGTCGAAAGCATATTCATTCATTTGTAGTTTCCGTCTTTGCAATTCATAATAGGTTCTTTAAGTGAATTGAGCCATAATAGTGATCAGTTTGGATTTTAAACTTTCTGTATAATAAATATGGTCTAAAATATTTTAATGCCCAAACCATTGATAACAATCGCACTGTAATTGCGTTCATGTTGGTTAAGAGTTCTTGATGATTAAGCAATTGAATGTTCATTTTGCGATAAAACATCACCTAGAGCTCCATTGCTTGCATCCTTGGTCAAAACGAATTGTTTATCAAATTTTGGAATAGTACACGCAATTCGACAATGATCCTTTATAAATTTTCTATAAAAACCAGTTAAGCCAGTTAACATGCGTCGAAACATTATGTAGATGATAAAAATTTACTTACTATTGTTGAAAAACTTAACTAAAGATTTGAAATTTTAGGAAAACCAATAAAAATTATAGCAGAAAGTGAATTCAATACAGCCTAAATAAATTTTTTTGCGTTCTGAAGAAGAACATTTTCACCTTACATTGAATGAGCATATAAGGCTTTTTAAATTAAAAAAAGACAAGGATTTTGATGATAAAAGTCTTGTCTATATATCTGTTCAGATTTACAATGATACAATACATAGATAGGATTAATAAGCTTAATGAAGATAGAGAAGAAAGTCACGAATTCAATAAACAAGAATTAGCAAAGAAGTTTGGATCTTATAATTTAAAGCAAAAAAAAAAAAAAAAAAAGAGGTCAAAGAAAAAAAAAAAAAAAAATAAAATAAATTTTATTGATAAAAAAAATTGTAGAAAAGACAGGTAAAAGTATTTTTAAATAAATATTACTAGTAGGAGTTAATTAAAAAAAATTATAATCTGTAATAATGTTTTATTGTAAAAATAATATTATCGTAAAGATTAACAAATAAATATATTAATTTTAAAATGTTACAATTATATTAACAATTTTATTTTACTATAAACAACATATTATTATGTTGGTATTATTTAATATTTTATTTGTAAAAAAATATATTTTATAATTGTGTATATTCCATACTCCAGGAGTAATTTGTATTCAAAGGATGGAGGAGTTATATATTGTGTAGAATCCTTTTATACTCTATCGGTTTTTCTTAAATTACGACCATCGCGGTTTGGAAGGTAATAAACTAAAATATTTAAATAATATATTTAGATACTGTATCAATGGACAATTAAACAAATAGGTTTCGGTGCATTTCTTTATTAGTCCTGTTTTTTTAACATATAATTACTTAATTTTCTATCGGCATAAAAAAACATTCAAACTTAAGAAAAGATAACTTTGGAAAATACGGCAATATATTTTATTTATTTTTACTTGTGACATTTGTAATAAAATAAAACAATGGAAAACTTACGTAGACCACAGGTAAAAATTTTTTTGAAAGGGTTTAAAATAGCAAATACAACTCGTTTTTAAATTTATTCTTTAGATCAACGATTTATTAGCCCCAGTAAGCTGCACGCAAAATGACGAGGCTGAAATTGAAGAATTTCTGCAGTTAATTGATGACAGCTCTTCAAGCTCTGATGAGTCGGATTTTGAGCCAAAAGAACAACATAAGGGCGAGAATTTTATAGGCACTATAATGCAATTTAACGAAAATGAATTTAAGTCTCATATGCGACTAAAGCGAAGCACTGTGAAGTACTGTTGTCATACCTTTCGGTGAAGACCGTCGTCACTGGCTGTTTATTTAGTACGATTGGCGAGCGCTTTCGATGTAAAGACATCATTTTCAAGCCGCGTTTTGATTAGTACTGGTTAGATAGTGTAACGTGTTTGTTGCATAGGTAGTGGTGGGTACCGGTAGTTTGTCCGTTAGGATGGTGTCTATTTAAAAATGGTATTATGCAGGTAGATTGCCTGATATCTGTCATCTTTATTGAAGGTATATAATTTTAATATTTCTGTCTTTTATTATTAGGTAGGTAAGTGTGACCATCTGTGAGTGTTTTGCGTTTGTAAGTTTGTTTTAATAGTTTAAGTGGTGTAAAAATTGTGTCCGAGGTTGTATTTACCTGTTCGTTAATAATATCTCCGTTAAACGTTCGTGTTTTGTATATTTCCATGTTTTCAAGAATGTCCAGTCTTCGTCCTTTTTTACTAGGATGTATTAACGTCATACATTCATCTATTTCCCTTGGCTCGTGTTCATGTGTGTTAAGGTGTATTGCGAAGTTAGAGTCTTCTCTTTTCCGTTTATATGATCGTATGTGTTCTGTGAACCTTGTTTTTAATGTTCGTCCAGTTTGTCCTATGTATGTATGGTTGCAGGTGCAAGTAAGTCTGTATACTCCGCTGGTGTTAAATTTATCGGTTATTTCTGTTGATGTTTTGAGATTGTTGCGTAGAGTGTTGCTCGTCTTTAGTGCTGTCTGTAAACCTTCTTTTTGAAAAAGGTTAGTTAATCTATATATTTCTGGTCCTGTGTAGGTAAAAATGTGTCGTCGTGTTGTATCGATTGTCTCCTTGTTTTCTTACTTCTGGTTTTTAGTGTTGTATTGTCTAAGTAGTTTGTCGATAGTAGTGCAGTTGTAACCGTTATTTTTAGCTATAGTGTAAATTGTGTCCAGTTCTTTGTTATATTTGTCTGGAGAAAGTGGGACTGTCTTAAGTCTGTTAATCATATGTCTGAATGCTGCGAGTTTATGTTGGGTGGGATGGTTTGAGGAACTGTGGATAGTAATGTCTGTTGTGGTTGGTTTTCTGTATATGTCAAAGTTTAATGAGTCAATTCCTCGTGTTATTGTTATGTCGAGACTTGTTTCCTACGACATTAAGGATTTATATACATCAATACCCACACAAGAAACGTTAACAATTCTACGTAACATGCTTTTCAACTTATACGACAATCAATATATTAACGAAATAATGGATATTGCAAAAACGATACTAAAACAAAACTACTTTAGATTTAACAATAACTTTTATAAATTACCTGATGGACTCGGCATGGGAAACCCGACATCCGCAATTTTTACAGAGATATTTATGCAACATTTAGAACAACTACACATCACAACCCTAATGGAAAAACATAAAATAACTCATTATTACAGATACGTAGACGACATAATATGCATCCTAGAAAGGGACAACGCAGAAGAAATTCTAACGGATTTAAACACAATACATAATAAAATCACATACACAATGGAAAAAGAGAAAGACGGAACTTTACATTATCTTGACATAACAATAACACGAGGAATTGACTCATTAAACTTTGACATATACAGAAAACCAACCACAACAGACATTACTATCCACAGTTCCTCAAACCATCCCACCCAACATAAACTCGCAGCATTTAGACATATGATTAACAGACTTAAGACAGTCCCACTTTCTCCAGACAAATATAACAAAGAACTGGACACAATTTACACTATAGCTAAAAATAACGGTTACAACTGCACTATTATCGACAAACTACTTAGACAATACAACACTAAAAACAAGAAGAAAGAAAACAAGGAGACAATCGATACAACACGACGACACATTTTTATCACACAGGACCAGAAATATATAGATTAACTAACCTTTTTCAAAAAGAAGGTTTACAGACAGCACTAAAGACGAGCAACACTCTACGCAACAATCTCAAGACATCAACAGAAATAACCGATAAATTTAACACCAGCGGAGTATACAGACTTACTTGCACCTGCAACCATACATACATAGGACAAACTGGACGAACATTAAAAACAAGGTTCACAGAACACATACGATCATATAAACGGAAAAGAGAAGACTCTAACTTCGCAATACACCTTAACACACATGAACACGAGCCAAGGGAAATAGATGAATGTATGACGTTAATACATCCTAGTAAAAAGGACGAAGACTGGACATTCTTGAAAACATAGAAATATACAAAATACGAACGTTTAACGGAGATATTATTAACGAACAGGTAAATACAACCTCGGACACAATTTTTACACCACTTAAACTATTAAAACAAACTTACAAACGCAAAACACCCACAGATGGTCACACTTACCTACCTAATAATAAAAGACAGAAATATTAAAATTATAAACCTTCAATAAAGATGACAGATATCAGGCAATCTACCTGCATAATACCATTTTTAAATAGACACCATCCTACCGGTACCCACCACTACCTATGCAACAAACACGTTACACTATCTAACCAGTACTAATCAAAACGCGGCTTGAAAATGATGTCTTTACATCGAAAGCGCTCGCCAATCGTACTAAATAAACAGCCAGTGACGACGGTCTTCACCGAAAGGTATGACAACAGTATTTTATTTACTGGCGGAATAAATCCAATTAACTTAATACCACTGTGGAGTACCTGATTGGTGAGTTGATTTCGTTTTTTTAGTAAGAAGTTATTTTTTCTGATCTTAGCAAGATTTTCACAAACCACACCAGTGCCGGAACATCCAAATGTAGGAAGACCAAAAATTACATGCCAGACTAAAATCTACCTCTATATATGGTATATCAGCAATTCCATTACATATAGACAACTGGGAAACCTGTTTGGTGTCACTAAATCATCTGCATGGAGCGCTGTACGTGAAGTTGTGGCTTGGTTAATTACCATTGGTCACGAGTACATTAAGTGGCCAGAAAGTGCTTCTATAATGAACATATCTCGAAAGTTTGAGCAGAAGAAAGGAATTGCAGGTGTTGTCGGTGCCATTGACTGCACACATATTAATATAAATGCCGCTAAGCTCAACAAAGAATGCTATTTTGATAGAAAACAAAATTATAGCTTAGTTTTACAAGCTGTTGTCGATGCAGATAAAAGATTTATAGATATATATTGTGGCGAACCTGGGTCACTTCACGACAGCAGAGTCTTAAGGAGAAGTGATTTATTTAGAAAAGCAGAAACAAATTATTCCACAATGTTTCCCAATAATTCATTCATTATCGGCGATTCTGCCTATTTCTCCACCAATTGGTTAGTGCCTCCATTTAAGGACAATGGGTACCTAACAGACGCTCAGCGAGCATTTAATAAAATACATACTTCTACCAGAATGGTGGTAGAAAATACATTCGGTCTGATGAAAGGGCGGCTTCGAAGGCTTCTTAAATTTACAGAGCATCGGGATTTGTGTGCAGTGAGTAATATGATCGTTAGTGCGTGCATTTTACATAACATTTGTGTCACGAAGGATGACATATGTGAAGATGAAGACCAAACAAATCACTTACAACAATCAAATATCTGTGTGAATCATGATTTGAATGAAGAATATTTACGAACAAATCGTCGTGAAATGCTGCTCGATTATCTTCAAGAACAAAATATAATTTTTTAACAAATGTTAACTCAATTTTTTTAGTAAATGTTGTAAATTAAGGCATATTTTTATGGTACATTCATTTGTTTATTTATGTAAACTTCATAAAGAAGTTACTTTAGTAACTACAAAATATAACAAAACAAAATTCATGTGTAAAAAACAAAAACTGAAAAAAATTCATAAGTAAAATTAAGATATTGTCAAATATTTTCACTTTCAAAAAGCATTGTGGTGAATCTTTGTGCTTTCGTTAGTCGTTTCTGAGATTTAACGTCATTTCAAGTAGTTTGATTTTTTTCCTCTCAATCTCCTCTTGATTTTGCCACTTTTCCCGTAGCATCGTTTTTGCTTCATCAAGAAACTTTTTCTGTACCTCAATCTTTTCTTTTTTAAGCTCTAACTTTGCTTCGCGGTACTTATCTTTTGCCGTTTTGCAAATGCGGCCACTAGCAGTGTAAGTCGACGTTGCAGTCGGTGATGGTTCAATCTGAGAATCTTTATCTAAAAAGTGTTTATTAGTTTATATGTTTGATTTATAACATTGAAGTTAAAACATACCATAATTTGGCGATGCACGGATATGTGAAGGCTCCACCAATGGTTGAATCGGCTTACCACTCAAATTAACTGTGTGCACATTTGAAATTATTGGCTTATCGCCGAAAATTTCGTCCATTTCTTTGAAATATGGTATAACGCACCGACTTGCCCCTGTTTGCCTATTGTTGTCCTTCGCAGTTTTGTAGGCCAACAATAAAGTACGCATTTTTGCATCAAGAGTAGTGGCCGACACATCTGGGTCCTATAGTCAAAAAGTTTTTAAAATGCCAATAAAGGGCGTAAATGAAAGGTTTACTTCGAATCCCTGAAAAATCATGTCTTCCAACACGTTGCCAAATGCTGTTTTTTTCTTCCTGGCATGGCAAAATTCATCTTTTCGTGCAGAATAGCACCTCAGGAAAAGCAATGTTTCCTCCTTGGTCCACCTTTTACGCTTGCTTAAAAAGTATTTATTAATTTATTTGAAAATAAAATAAATAATTCAAATCTTACCCTTTTTCTAGCTCAGCCATTTTTAAATAAATGTGACGTTTTTCAATTGAGATGTGCGATAGGTGAAAAAAATGAACAGTTTTCGATAGTTTCGTAGAAAATTGTTTTTCATATATCTGGCATCATTATTTTCTATCATTACTTAGCTTTAAGCGAAGAAAGCTATCTTCGCTTAACTTTTTCATACAAAAAGAAAATTAAGTAAAGATAGAGTTGCAAAAAAAAACAGGCCTATTAAGTATTAAGGGTTTTTACAATATTAATGAGAATAATTACATTTTTTGTTTTGGACTATCCGTCTGAAGTTTAAAGTTCATCTTAGAAAATACTGCTTTACAAACATATGTTGACCTAAAGCGAATAGTTTCAAAGATAATTTTTTTTTAATTCTGCCACAAACAAATTTTATATAAAACTCTTGACAAGAAACTTCTTGTTTTTGTTTAAAACACCACTGTTTTTTTTGGAAATCGTATATTTCAACCTAGAGAGAAGCTTTATTACTCCCGTAAATATTTGCAGCTTTATTACTTTATTCATCCCCAGGATTCAGGGAATAAATGTTACTGAGGATATCGACGACATTCCCAACATTCTTGTATTGGCTGACGTCAAGTTCGTTGTCATTGCAGATTTTGTTTTTTAATTAGGGATTAGATCAATGTTAAAAATATCAAGTTTTCGCAAAAAGCTTTCTACTTCTGTCAGGAGCTCCCATACAAGCTATCCTTTGTTTTGAAGTTTAATTTCAGATCATTGATGTATTTGAAAATATCTGATAAGGAAGCAATGGAAGTTATTATCAACTTCCATTCTACTTGAAATATTAATGCTATTTTGTTGAGACTCTCCTGTATTAAGAATTTCGAGATTACTTAAGCTCTAAACACATAGACGACAGCAGACTTCACAACTTAACGGCTTCAAATGCTGCCAACTTCAAATGCTGCTTTGATGTCAGCTTCATAATTATTTTGAAGACAGCAACAACATAATAATCAGCTAATGTGTCCATACTATTCCTCTGCAAAATTTTACAAACGTTAAAAAATAACAACAGAATATCAAACAAATAGGTACTTTACCATTATCTTAAAAAGAAAAATGAAATAAAATATGACAAAAATTAACTAAAACGAAAAACACAATACTATGAAATTAAAAATGAACAGCTGTGTATTTTAGGGATGCCGCATATATATTTTATAAAGAATAAAATTAAAGTTTTTGAAAAAAAAATGTAATAATATCACGAAAAACTATAAAAACAAGTAAATTTATTTCCTTATTCTCTTCTATCGATAATGTCGTAGTTCAATTGTAAACACTTAAATTTTGATCTGCTTAACGTTTTCAACGCATTTCCTAAGTAAAGGATAATTAGCTTGCCAGCCATTATTTGTAAAAGCTATGCTTATTGCTATTTAGCCCGTTTGATTATTACTTTCACTTTTCTTAATCGTTTGTTTTCTCTTTAATTTGCTTTCCTTTTTCGTGTTTTTATGTAAAAATTCACCACACCGAATCGTAATTCAATTCATATTGAAAAACTTTGTTTCGAGTTTTTGTTTGGTTCGTTTCACGACTGCGCCAATAAAATAACTAATAGAACAAAACAGTTTTCTGTTTTGTTATTCTATTAATTCTGTTTCAAGTTTTATTTATAAAAATATTTAATTTCAAACATATAATATTTGATTTGAAAATATAAATTAGTGGTTTTTTATTTCAATATTTTTTAACGACTTAAACTAAAAAAAAAACAATCCATAATTTTAAACAGGAAATTCAAACTTATAAAAACAAAATAAAAATATTTTAGGAATTTAAGGGATCTGTGACCGTCTTATTCTTTGGCTGGTGTCGCATATGAGAGTTCTATCGCTGAGATGTGATTTCATTATCTTTATAAGATAACTTGACACATCAAAAACATCCGACCATCTTAGGCTGTTAAACGCATTTTTGATGTCGAGCGTTACGAGAAGAACAATAGTCTGCTGTGGTGGTTTTTGTCTCTGCTTGCCATTACGACGTTAACGACCTCCTTTAGTGCTCCCAACGTAGACTTTTCTGGTGGAACCCCATGTTGTCTATTTGAAATACCTCCTCTTACATGTATAGCTTCTAAATCCGGGCTTAAGTAATCTTTCAAGCAACTTGCAAGCTGTTTTCAACATACATAATGGTCTGTACGATAAAGAAGCGCTGGGATCTTCTTCCCTTTTGCTTACTAGTACCAATTTTATTCCTTCCATGGCTTTAGAAATAGTCCGTCTAATAGACAGCTTTTATACATGTCCATCAAGACTTTTAGTCGTTTCTCCACTATCTATTTGAGAACTTCTGCCGGTATTCCAATGGAGCCTGGAATTGCGGCTTCGGTCTTCAACTCTTCTTTGGAAAAAAGAGTGAGTATTGGTAAATCGATATCATCCGAATCAACTGGTCTTGAGCTATGAGTAGGAAATAGAGAGTTCTCGATGTTATACATCGTCACTCCCTCTATTATTTTTACTGGGCTTTACGAGCCAAATTTCTTTATGACGAGTTTGTACCCTAGGCCCTACGGATCCCGGTTGATGTCACCTCTAAACTTAAAACCCTGTCCTGGCCACCATTTCTAATATTTTTCTGCCCCTTGTGCTTGGGGTTAGAGAGCCCAATTCCACCGCACGGGAGTTAAATTTGCCAAATACCATGAAACGTTCTACGGTATATCTCAATATTTCGTCATTAATTGAATTAAGTTTGCGCTGAAATCCTTCTATGTTGTCGCTTGGGGTGAGGTTACAGCTTAGAAGAAAGCAATTATCTAGTTTTACCCACACAATACCACTTCCTTTATCGCTGGTCAACGTTCTTGTGAAACTACCAGTGGGTATCCATGTGACAGAGGTTCCAGTGGGATCATCAAGCCATTTTCCATCTATCCTCTTCGTGTTTTCTTCGCTGATAATTTTGATGGATGCGGCTTGCTCAAAAACTATCTGTGGAAGTAGAGCATCTGCAACTCTTCCTCTGTGCATGTTAAGTTAGAGGATATTTATCTCATCTGCTTGTTGTCTGTGTTGCAACTTCTTGCGCCAGGTAGATGATCTACGCGACTTCTTCCTCTCCTATACAGACGCATAACTTTTCACCATAACTTTCCGGTCTGATCCCTTACAATCCCATTTCATATGTCCAATTGCATAGCATCTATAGTTTAGTTTCTTCGCGAGATCTTACCCTGTAGTTAGTAAACCTTATTAGTAATCTTTCTGCCACCAGGATTTAGTTTTCACCGTCGACTGGTAGCGAAACAAACGCCCTTCTCGGTTCTCGCCAGTTAAGTATAGTCAAGCCAACATTTATGTCCTGTGCCGCTGTTTAATAATAATAATAATAATAATAATAATAATAATAATAATAATAATAATAATAATAATAATAATATTAAAAAAATCGTGTTATTTTTTATCCTAATAAAAATAATAAATCACCGATATTGATTATTGAGGGTGAAAGCACGTCTCAATGGCTACTTCGCTATCGCTCACTAAGCTCTTCAGGAAACTGCTCACAAATACTTTAAATAAACTAAAGACTCTTATCCAAACAATAAAGTAAAGACAAAAATCAAAGTTTAAGTTAAGTTTAAAATTTTGCTTAAACTTATAAATTAGTGCACAAATGTGGACTATCTTTTAATATATATTTTTGATAAGAAATTAAGACTGTGCAGTAACTTTACTAGCAAGAACTAGCAACGAGAGTAAAAAAGTAAATTAACGCTTTACCAGCAACAATCAGAAAAGAAAATTGTTTTGGCTTTGGGAATGATATGTTAGACTTAGAAATTGTACGGTATTAAATAATACCATTTTTAAAGAAAATGTGCAAGAGTGCAAAAATGTATAAAACAAAGACCACTTAAGACCAGCAAGCAGGTTACCACACGAAAAATTTAAATAATACTCCAAGTAACCAAATAACAAAAATACGTATATAAAATTTTTTACTTTTTTTAATTATAAGGTAATTTTCAAAAGCGGTTATAATAATTAAGCGTATTATTAACATAATTTTTTCTGCAGTTAGTTCTAATAAACATTATTATTGTGATTTAGAAAAGTATTTATTTTAAAAATGATTTTAACTTCATACATGAGTATAACTTATTTATAATTATACATAATAATTGTACTATTCTTTTTAAATTGTACCGAAAAAAGTACATTGCATTGAATGTTTCATCACTGGCTTGTTAACTTTTAATTCTAAAAACAATACAAATACCTGTACAGCTCGAAGATTCTAAACCAAATTTCTCTTGTTTTACATTTCTTTGCGCTGTACTTTCAAGCTAAATTAAAGAAGAATAACAATATAATAATATTTTTATATTCTTTTAGTTGAAAAATACCTGGGTTTTTTTCAATATTACAAAGATTTCTTTATCAGACATATTTATAGCAAACTATTTTGTAAACAAAATAAAGAAACAGCTGTTTGGATAATTATTGCTAGAAAAAATTTTACTAGCCAAAACTTTCAACACATTTTGTCTCTCTCACATTTTTACGCTCTTTTTTCACTATCTGCTTGCAAGTTTTTTGACTACGTGAACACGTTCTAGTAATAATTAGCAATAATTAGTAACAATTTTTAGTTACTGAACAGACCTATTGTTTAATTCTAAAATAAAAGCTTCTATATCGGAAGCCAAAAGGTTAACGTAATAACAAAATAAATAATGTGTTTCTATGACCGAAAGATGAAATACTTTGAGTTAGAGGCCCATTCTTTTATTTATTATTAATTCTGATGAAGACAAAAGTTAACCCTTACATAAGACATCAGAAGTGTGCTGGTTTTGTACTTCGCTTTATCTAAGGTCAAAATCTTAAGAAGGTCTTAACTATTCCTTGTTGTTGGTTTCATATTACTTTGTATTATTATTCGAAAAAACATTTTATTTGTTTGTAGAATAATCACTAAAATATTTTCTGTGTGAAACTAAACGGAAAAAAGATGCCTGAAAATAAAATTTGAAATACCAGGAGACGAAAAACAATCATTAAGGGATAATTCCCAAATGGCACTAGGCCACCCCAAATAGCGCTCATAATTAAAAAATTAGAACAAGATTTCTTCGTGCGTGGATCACTTAAAATCTTTTTTTGCATCACATAAACACAATACAATAAAAATGTATGAAACGGCCGATGATCAAGACTTAGTAATTATAAGCGATTTTTTAAGCAAAAACAAAAGAAGTCAAGGTATGTATGTACATTCGCACGTACCTAATAATTTTGCACCCTCATCTGCATACAAGAATTTAATTAATCCCTTATATTAAATTTATTCGGGTTAATATACATACATGGAAAATGCAACACACATACATGTATGTCATACGTTAGGGATTTAATTTCGCCACTTAAATATTTTGTTCGTTCAGTTCTGTCTGTTGTAACGCAGACGCAAATAATGTTACGAATATGTTGTTGTAATACTTTTAAGGTTTTATAAACATAAAAAAGTCTCACCAAAAAGAAAGAAAAGCTTTTAGTTAAAATTTTCGTTCTGTTTAATTTTGTAACGTCGCTATGTTTTTTAGTTCATTTTACTTTTTTTTTCTTTTGTTGAAATTTATAATTTTTCCTTCTTTAGTCTTTGTATGCGCAGTAGGCTGCTCATGATGTATGCAGTTGTAGCTGTGGCAAGAAGCAGCGACAGCATTCTCCTTACTTAAGGATTGGATGATGCTGTGCGTCTTTTTTTTTTTGCGATGATTTTTTTGTTTTTTTGGTTGGTACAGCATTTTATAAAATTTTTTAGCTTTGCTAAAATGTAAAGGGTGGAGCATATACCTACATATTTAAAATAAATGAAATATATAAAAAATGTAAAAAGTAAAAAATGAGTAACAACAACAAAATCGCAATATAATACGCTAAACTTTACTCCATCCACTCCGTGCGACAGAATAATCACAATAAATAACGGTGGCAGTGCTTTGTGTGGATAGCTGCGTGTTTATGTGTGTTTGTTTATTTGGTGCTCAATAAATAGCAGCCATGTACTGCATCCTAAACTACTTTATCTTTTTCGTTAAAAACTTATCACATGTGCTCAAAGTCAACTACACAACTCCCTCTCAAAACACGAAGCTATTTTTTTATTACAGAACGAAGACTCACGGTCAAAATTTCAAGTGAAGCACTAATTAAACTTAACAGCCAAGTCATGTTTTGATTACTGAATTGATTGATTATTAATTTATTTCTTAAGTGCGTTCTAAATCTTTAATTAACTTGGTATGAATATTGCCGAACATGCGTTTGGTAAGTGTATATTGCAACATTTAGTTGAACAACCATACTCGTCGTCAAATTTCAGTTCAATAGTTCCAATTAAAAATATGTTATTGATTAATATCAAAAACTTTGCTAAAACCATTCACTAAAAGAAAGTTATACTCACATGGGCCATAAACATCGACACGTAATCGCCACATACAAGAACATCAATAAATTAATACCGTTGGTCTACCTGTTTATGTTCATGTTGGTGAAGACGTAATATTAAAATTTAATGAAATTGGTCAGTTTAATCCTTTTTATCTATGACATATTTGTGTACGAGGGAGAGTACATAGTTCTACGAATTCAAAACTAGATGGGTTTCTGAAATATTTCAAGTTTTTAAAAAGCGATTGACAAATTTTGCCACGGAAAATTAAAGAAAGATGTTATGTGTTATCAATAAACATGTAAAGAAAATAAAAATAAGTTTATCAGAACTCTTGACCCTCTACACCATCGTTTAGGATTGTCCGTGAATGTTAACCTTGTAATGTTTATCCAAATAATGTACTTTTTTTACGATATTTAGTTGAAACGTGTAATATAATATCTAAGTGATTTAGTCGACCTTTTTAAATTTTATTCAGTAACTTACCTGCAGCCAAAACCAAGTTACTTATTTAATTTAAACATCAAACAATGTAGTGGATTTTACGAGGTTATCTACCCAAAGAAAGAAAATGATAAAAATATGGAATAATCGACATTGGCTACTAGAAGCAGAAAAAAATAAATGAATATGAAAACATTGTGGCTTAGTTTTGCAATGGACGTTTTGAGTTTCATATCTTTGGGCAGTGCAACGTGTTCTCCAGATTTGGATTCCAGAAACTTAATATGGTTTCCAAATTGGAAGAAATGCGTCAGTGGTAATAGATTCGAGTAACACCTGAGAACAACTTCAACCAAGCTCATAGAGCATCTGCACTAGTGTACAATACTACTTACAATCGTATAAATGTAATACAAAAGTGGTATTACGTGTATCGCACCTCCAAGAACTTGTTAAAAGCTTTTCCGCTTATTTTTCTAATGCATTTCTGCTGTAAAGAAGACAAGTAAAAGTTTAAAAGCTAAATGGTAAAGATAATATAATTTTTGTTTAATTATTTAAGTCAAACAACTGTTTTATTTATAATTTTTGTAGACGTTGAAAATAATCACAAAATGATGTGGTAAATTATAGAAAACTATGCTGACAGAGCAACTTTTTCTTACTGGTAAGTAATAAGTGTCGTCGCACAAAAAGCCGTGCAATCTGAAGGACAGCCCCAACATAAGTTAATTCAGTGAGCAAGAGTTAACAAAGGCAAAAAAAAAAGGAAAAAAAGAAGAATTGGTGAGAGAGGGATACTTAATGCAAGAATTTAATTATTATAATGAGGGTGTCGGGTGGCAACATTTCTATTTAAATGACTTTAGTCTAAGGCAAATGCTGGCAATTGTGCAGGATTTTTTGATGTTGACAATTGTCAGCCGCCGACGAGAGTAGATGTTGAGTGACGAACTCATTACAAAAACTAAGCGGGGTTTTATATCCTGTGCTACATTGTTGTTGTTCTATAAGATTTCGACTGATGACTATGGAAATGTAAGGCTTAGAAACTCAAAAGTGTAGCTCAATATAATCTTACAGAAACAAAAGAGAACTTAGAATTAAACAAATACATTTGTTTTTAAATTTAAGAGTTAAAAGAATTAGTAATAAATTAGTTATAAATTATCCCGTTTAGTCAGACAATCTCTCAACATATGTATCATTTTTTAATTGAAAAATTAGGTTTACAAATGACAAAGTCGATATTTAACGTGATCGTGTAAACAGTAGCGTTATACGGACGCCGAGAACTTCAAAGTTATGGCAATAATTCTCTTATCTTTCTGAGGAACGTTAAACGCAATGCGCAGAAGTTTTGCTATTTTAGCGAACCTGAAAAGTAGTACCAAAACGTTTAACCTTTAATAGGCCTAGTTTAAAATTACAATTCTTTACAAGCGTTTATAAATTTCCGCAATTCCACTTAACGATTTGCGTTTAAATTAAATTATTATTAAATAAACAAAACTTGATCGTTATACCAATTAATTAATTTTTTTATCAGCAAGTATGGTAAACATACAAGTACCATTTAGGGTT
The DNA here is from genome assembly GCA_937654795.1 of Cistogaster globosa. Lineage (NCBI taxonomy): Eukaryota > Metazoa > Arthropoda > Insecta > Diptera > Tachinidae > Cistogaster > Cistogaster globosa. Next base: position 12,253,236 of record OW569408.1, read on the forward strand.
GCCAACATAATTGTGGCAATAAAGCTTGATACCTCGTAACTGCCTGTATATTCAAGGAATTTACGTTATGATTTTAACGAATTTTGACTTTGTCATAAAAGGTATTCAAGCAGTTCCCTCCAGACAGGCTTAGGTATGCCAACGCTAATAACATACTTGTTAGGAAAGGTTTTGGGCAGATGAATAGGTAGCAGAGTCATTAAGATCTATTAGTGTTCCCAAGTTGTTATTGATGTTAGTAAGTACAGAAGGCAGAGAAGAGGCTTCTTTAGCCGATACATTTTAAGTAATGTATAATTTAAAGGACAATATAAAAGGGATGATAGTGGCATGTGAATTCTGTTAATGTGCAAGGTGGCAGATTCATTGTTCATAAAAAATCTTCACATACCTCCGTCATCATCGCCATCAAGCTGTACCTACAATGTACAAAAACGCTTATGCATACAAACTTTTGCACATATGTGTATTTTACTATATGAATGTGTGTGAGTGTGCACTTACGTGTGTAATTTACTTCATTTTATTTTGCTTGGCAATGATTTCATAGCAGTATTCGGTCTTATTCCCTTTCATGTGTAATTTGTGCAAATATTCGCGTTTAGTTGACTACATTATAAGGCTGCTGTTAACGTTTCTATTCCCTTAATTTAAATGAAAATTCGCCAGAAAATTACATTACCTCGCTAAAGTACACGTAAGATGCATATACAATTACAAATACATATGCATAACTACTTTTATCCATACATGTATGTGTACATAAATACTTATGTATCTACTTACACGTTAACATATTTTTTAGCTTAGCCACATTTTGGGGCGTGACTTGTTAATTTTTTATTATATTTTTTACATTTGTTTCCTATTGTGTCTTATTCAACGATCATTTGGCTGATCTTATTTCTGTTAGCTACCGTGTAGGCTACCTAATTTCGTTTGGCCCTAAATATACACATGTTCATCATCTTCATGTAGAATTAAGTAGAAAACAATCTCTGGAGAACAAATTTTACAACGAATTTAATAAAACATCAACAGCAAACACTTTTCATTTTGAGTAGTGATCTCCAAAAATAAAAATGTACTTGTATTGGTAGGTGGGAACAACAATACAAGTACATTTTTCGTATATTACCTTTAATTTTTGTCAGTGCACCTTGAACTAAATAAAAGAGCATAAGAATGTACGTTAACTTTAGATAGCATAATTCTGCTATGGATGCATATCAAGAATGATAGAAAACCAGATTACGACATCATGCACACAAAATTTTATTCTTCTGCGCAGCTAGGTGAGGTGACGTTACGACTCTCAAAAAAATATGTAAACATAACAGTGGGACAAATTATTAGTTTTGGTAAAAAAAATGTTCTTTTTTATTTATATTACGTTGTTGTTTTATTTAATTTGTCTTTACGCTTATTCATATTTTGGGACATTTCTGCATTCAGAGACCGTATTCTAAAATATATTCTGTCTCTAAAAAAGAGTATTTTTACTTATTCACTTGCTTTTATATTCCTTGCTTCCGCCAAGGGCTTTTCTAAATATCCCTTTGTAGCAAGTAACTTATCCCCATTTGGTTTTACAAAAATTGCATCAAAACATTTTAACGTTTCCGTTAAAGTGTTTGATGGAATACTTACCCACCTTCATTTAAATGTCTAACCCATGAGTATATCGAGTCCCGACAGGTTTAGCGACAAGACTGAAATCTTCGTTTTTTAATTTGTTGCAAATATAGCCGGCCGAATTCTCCAAACCATCATAATTCAGGTTTTCCACCTCCTCCTCATAATCATCTTTCGGCAAATCGTCTTGCTCTGGGATTAATACTTTTAAGTATTTTACCTTAAGAAATCAAACGTTTGTAAACTTTAACTTCTAAACTTTTTAAGACAAATCTTTAATAGTGATCCCAGCTTGATTTTTTTGGATTTTTAGCATATCATTTTCCTTACGCATTGCATTCCTAGAAACGATCATATATGTAAAAGTAAACCATTTAAAAGTATATATAAAAGTGTAGATACATACATTTTGCCTTCCAAACTTCTTATGTAGAATTGTAAACTATCTTGGTTAGTGCTAGTCTTCACCGTTGTTCGTTCCTCAGAGAATTTTGTTGTTTTCTCCACGAATGTTTTTGTCTCCTCTACAAATGTTTTTGTTTCCTCTACGGATGTTGCAGCTTCCTCTACGAAGTTTGTCGTTTCCGTTTCACCCGCTTCTATAGTCGGTACTGGTCCCTCTTTCAGCTTAAGAGTTGCTCGATTGCTAAATCCTATGCGTAATTATTAATTAAAAAACTGAACAAATCAAAAAAACATAATTGTAACTTTCCCATTTCAAATTTTAAATTTCTTTCAAAATCGTCCTGTTTTATATGTAGAGAACAAATTCTCTCCCTGTGGGTCTTTATTGCATCCCGCCGACTGCAAAAATTTACCCAAAGTCTTTTTAGTCCTTTATCGTTCTTTGTAAAACTAGAAAAAGATACAGCTAAATTAAAATTAATTAAAAATATGCACAAAATTAATTTTCACACATTTGCTTACATGATTTTTGACTATCATTTTGCCCACTGCACACTGTTTTTTTTTCTTTACTTCGATTTTTTGGCAAAGATTTCGTGCACTTTTTCTTATTTTAAACACTTTATAAACTGTTTTTATAATAAAGATTATCTTTTTTTTATAAAATATACCTAAATTTATTTTAAAAATCTTGATTTTTATCAAATTATAATATATATTTGTTTCGACCAATCAAAATTAATTTTGAATTCCGGGGTTGTCAAGTCTCACATTAGCCTTAACAAAGTTTCGGGCAAAATAATTTATTTGTGTATACTATATATATTAAGATTAAGATTTTTTACTTTTTGAGAATAACGGTTTGTCTTATTTATTATTATTTTAAAAATAAACTAAAAACTAGAATAGCTGGAAATAAGTCTGATCAGAGATATAGAGACATTCATAATTCACAAAAAACTGCATTATCTTCCCATTGTGCCAGATTAAATCATCTTCCTAATTTTGAAAATGCATCAGTTTTAAATATAGAAAATAATTATAAACGTCGGTATATGTTAGAGATGTTACAAATAATTAAAGTGCCAACAACAAAAAGAATAAACTTTAAGGCTGATACTGATAATGTTGCGCAGTGTTACAGACATTTAGTGCATAAAAAATAGTGAACATAATAATGTATCTTAACTTAGTTGTTTGTAACATTTTCATTAAGTAAATTTATGTGTTTGTATTTGTATAATGTTTTAGGTATTTTTTATTTTTTGAAATTTAAAATTTGAATGTGTGTTTTTTGAGTATTGAACGTTTATGAGTATGTATATTTTAAAATGTTTGAATTTTTTGTCTTTGTTTTTGAAAATTTTTTTTGAGTTAATTTGACAAATTTTTTCAATTGAACTAATGTTTTTGTTTTTGAAAAACATACAATTTGTTTAATAATATTATTTCCTGTTTCCTGAAGATGCCACTCAACGGTGTGGCGAAATATTGAAAGAAAAAAATATAAAATAATAAACAATATTTTTATTTTTATTCTAAAACTGACCTAGTGCTTGTTTCATTATAAAATAAAATTAAATATAATAAAATGTCAAAAAAACATTAACATTTAATTCAAAACAGTGAGCACATATTAGTGAAATAAATATGAACTATAACTTTCTTAAAAGAAATCGACGGATGAGAGGATTGGTTAATCGCTTCAAAACTTTGAGGGAGAAAATCATCAAAACAAAATCAACAATAACTTTCTTAATTCGATGTCGGAGTTCAGGAATTGTTCCCAAATTTATTATAAATTCAACCAAGAATATCCTTAGTATTTTCAAGATGGAGAAAGTATGGAGAGTTCAAAACATAATGGAGAAATATTTATCTGATCTGAGAGGCAAAATTTTAAGATGTGTAATTTACGAAAAACATAACTTACTGAGGCATTTTCAAAATGAACTGGTAATGGTTGAAGGTGATTTGGAAAAACTTCTTTCAAGAGAGGAGATGGAAAGATTTTTGCAGTTAGGAGCTGTTTATTAAATTAAGGTAAATAATATACATAAAAAGAAGTTTGAGTGTTTAAGAGAATTGCAAAAGAGAGAGTTAGGTATTAAATTTAACAAAAATTGGTTTGTAAATAAGACTAATTTAGATATTCCAAATGAGGTTCAGTGGATTCTTTCATTAGGCCATAAGCATGCACTGCCAATTAAGCGCGAAAATTTTCCAATTTTAAAAATGGTAGCGGACGGGGAAACAAACATTAAAAACAAAAGAAGAACAGGAAATAGCTAGGACTAAATTCACTTTGATAATTGATAATCACTTAAATAAGTTAAAATTAACCAATAGAGATAGGTTCATGTTAGAGCATGTGGAAAAGGCTGAAAAATTTTTAAGAAGAAATAGAGACATACTTATTTTGAAAGCAGATAAAGGTAACACCACAGTAGCTATAAGTAAAAATGATTATGATTTAAGAATTAATAATATTGTAGGGGATGTTACTAATTATAAATTAACAAATAAAGATCCAACAACAAAATTGCAGAAAATAAATAATGTTTTGGTAGAAGAACTTTTTAAGCAAAAAATTATTACTATTTTAGAGAAAAACAGACTTAAAACAAATGTTGCTACAGCTCCCAGGTTATATGGGTTACCCAAAATTCATAAAGAGAATTTTCCTTTAAGACCCATTTGTTCTTTTATTAATTCTCCATCTTATGAATTGTGTAAATTTATTACAATAATATTGAAAAAGATTACGGAAAACTCTAAATATAATGTTAAGAATTCAATAGAATTTAAAGAAAGGATAAACAACCAGTATATTCAGAATGACGAAAAATTAGTTTCATTTGATGTAGTATCATTATTTCCGAGTATACCTGTTGACCTAGCGATAAATATAATAGAAGAAAAATGGGAAGTGATACAAGGACATACAAGAATGGAGAAATGTTTATTTTTACGGATTTTAAAGTTTTGTATAGAAGATAAAAGATATTTTCAATATAAGGAAAACATATTTTTGCAACAAAAAGGACTTGCAATGGGATCCCCAGCATCTCCAATTGTGGCGGATATTGTTATGGAGAAGTTATTAGACGTGTGCATTGAAGAACTTTGTATTAAGCCAAGTTTAATGACTAAATATGTAGATGATTTATTCTGTATTATTTCTGAATCTGGAATTAAGAAAATGTTGGAAACATTTAATAAATTTAATAGTTGCATACAATTTACATTAGAAATAGAATGTGATTTTAAACTCCATTATTTAGATACTTTGGTAATTAGAAGAGGTAATAAATTAAAAATGGACTGGTATCAAAAGCCGACAGCTTCCGGAAGAATTATTAATTTCTATTCAAAACATAACAAGAGAATAATTATTAATACGGGCAGGAATTTAATAGAAAAAGTATTTAAGATAAGTGATAAGGAGTTTCACAAAAGAAATAAGGATAGAGTTGTAAAGATTTTAAGCGATAATAATTTTCCAATGCAAGTAATAAACAGATTATTTAAACAATTTATATACGGAAGAGCAAGTAACAAAAGAAATGTGACAACAACAAAAATTTACAAGTCATTAGTTTACGTACCAGAAATAGCAGAAAGGATGGAAAAATCAAATATTTTTGATTCTGAAAAATATAAAATGGAATACAAAACTTATAATACTTTAAATAGATTGTTTAGTAAAACGAAAGATAGAATACAAAAATGGGACATGTCAAATGTAGTATACAAAATACCTTGTAATGGTAATGATATTATTTTAATTTTTCGATTAAAATTCCCCAATTCAATTTGAAAGATATAATACGACTGATATTACTTTAAAAATTATTTTCATATCAAACCATGAAAATTGACTATTTACCTTACAAAGAGAGGCAATATTTTACAATTACTTAAAAAATTGTTTATTGAGCCTATAGTCAGAAATAGATTTCCTTCATTGCATTTTATTACAGATAGTTTTTTTAAGGGGAAAAAACCCTTTAAAAATCTGTGTACATGCAATAAGAAAACATAGGAATGTTACAATAATTTTCTATATTTTAAGGTTTGCAGGCAAAAAAAGATGCTTAAATTTTTTTTCCAGGAATTACGAAAATGCGAAATCGTTTTATTAAGGGGGCATTCAAAACTAGTGTTTCAAATATCAAGCGCTTGTAACTTTCACAATAATATTACAATGACGAAAACGATCTACATACATTGCAGTTTATTGCAGGTAGTTTTTTAAAGGGTTTTTCTTGACGAAAACAAAAAAAAAACAATTTTTTATTATTTATATATTTTGTATTATTTTATTTTATATTATTTTAATTTATATTATTTTCTATATATTTCAGGCTTACAGGTCAACTAGAGAAGTAATTGATACACTTTACAATGCTAAACATATTAACTTGTGAAACATTAAAACCAAATAAATTTAATTAAATCATTCTCTCCTAATTCGTTATCAAAGTTCACATATAAATTTAAATTATAAAACATTAAGAGCAAAGACTGCTTACTCTATTTTAAAAACCTTTTAAAAACAATTTTTTAAAACATTTCGTTTACAAAGATAAAAAACCCTTTTAAAACACGTGCTTAAAATTGTTAAACGCTCGTACAAAGTAAAATTATTGGCAAAATTAAAAAGTAGCGTTGCCGCGCAAGAAATTCTTTTTCCACTAAAATTATTCAAAAAATCTATCAAAACGCTTTTTAACAAGAACTCTGATCCAATTTCACCAGTAAGTAAATATAAAAATGTTAATCATACAAGATAAAAACACAGCCCTAAAAATGATTGTGGAATGGACTGGCAACTCCTTCTTAGGGGAATATACGCCATCTAGCGGGAAATCATGCGCATGCCGTAATCTGTTTTCTATCATTTTTGGATGGACATCAATGATTTTGTGGTTAATTTACATATAGAATTTACACATGCAGAAAGCTTTTAATTTTTAATTGAATTATGGACAATTTAAAATGTCTTTAGCTGCCTGCTGGTGTAAAATTCCAGTTGCAATCCAAGCATAAATTTTGAAAATTTTTCAAAGCAAATATATTAAGATACGTTTTACTTCCTCAAAAACAAAAAAACTATGATATTTTCTCTAATAAACAATCAGGCACGTTCTTGCAATTGCAAGTCGATAAAACTGGCGACGCACAGTGGCTGAAAATCGTTTTTGTTGGCCAAAATTCTGTAACATTTGAACCGATCAAAATATTGAAATAATTTTTTTTTAATGGATAGATATTTAGTTCAGCCTGATTCAGTTTCACTTACATTAAAATTGATTGAGTACTTTTTAAGGAATTCGAGGTCAAAGTTGAACATTTTAATTTTTTTAACTTTCAGAGTGAAATATGGGTTTATTCTGTGTGTAACATAGTAAAATATCCCTCTAAGATCCAAAAAAGTATATATATTCTTGATCAGTGATGAAATCTAAGACGATATAGCTATGTCCGTCTGTCCATACGTCCGTCCGTCCGTCCATTCGCCTGTCTGTATGAACACGATTCAGTCTAAACGAAAAGAGCTAGACCCTTGAAATTTGGTACATATATATCTTGAAGGATAGGGCAGGCTAAGTTCGTAAATGGGCCAAGTCGGACCAGGGGGAAAAAATTCCCCTAAGAAGAACTAAACCAACCCCTGAAAAACTACACACTTTTACAAGTTTTTTTGTAAATTTGTTAAGCAAATGAAACATTTTTATGTCAAAGAAGGTTCAAGGTCTTTACCCTGGAGCCAGAAAATCATAAAAATTTATTTTTGGACCCCGCCCCCTTTTTGTGGGTGTTTATATAGCATATTATATGAAAAATAGTGTCAATAATTAACAAATTGTATTACCTAAGCCTAGATTCATAAAAAAATAATTTTTAAGCTTTCATGACGAATGGAAAATGTATTCGGATCTTCTGCGCTACCTTCACCTCACCTCCAAATTTTCTACAGTCAATTTCTTCATTGCACGCAAGTACTTCTAGTATTATTTTAAATCTGAAAATAAGGTTAAAATCCACTCCTGTTATTTCAGATGCTGTTTCTGGATCTGAAAAGAATCTTCTTGCGGTATTGCCATCATTTCTATTGCCTGACCCTTGTTTTGGCTGATTTATAATCAGTCCACGTTTTCGATATTCATCTTGAACATGTTTCTTTTTTGAACTTCTTAACTCTTTGTTGGTCTCGTTGTTTCTTATTGATCCTGAAGACCCGAAATCCAAATCATAACTGATTTTTAGTATGTGTTCCATAAGTCGTATTCTTGCGTGTAGTGGTGATAATCCAAATTCATATGCATCGGTATTATCTAATGATTTTGCTGGGACTTGGTTTAATTGGGTTGATGTTCCTTGGCATATAATGCAGGTGGATGCAGCCTTCGTGTTAGTCAAAGCCTGACCCACTTTTCCATCTATCATTGTCAGGACTAACTGGTAGCTTACTTCAATTTGCTGCCCATCTAACTGTAATTGTAATGGCTGTAGGGTTGTAATTTTGGCCTTGATATCACTAATTTCTTTATTAATAACATCATTTGTTTCTTTTTTGAATTGAAATTTGATTGGCCTGCAGTATTTCGTAGAAGATGGTGTCTCATTTTTCCAAATATCCATTGTTTGCGTTGTACTTGTCGAAGGCTCTGAATCTTCCAAAATCTTTTTCAATCGCAATGGTACAAATGATACCATGAACATATCTGAGTCAGAAATATTTTCACATACAGCTTGTTTATATTGTTTTTGTCCCGAAGAACCATCACATCCCCATTTACAAAAAAGAATTAACTTTGTGTTTCCGTATTTCTTCAACTGATTTCCTGTTATTGATTGCAGCAAGCGTTCAAGTAGAGATTGTAGTTGTACCTCTGCCGAAATTTGTGTGATTGTAATAGTGTCCTTTGATGGCAAACAGTCCATTTTAGCTGCGGTTATGTGATGATATGCTGGATATATATTTGAGCCTTTTTCAATCGCACGCTGTCTGAGTTTAATATATTGCTGTTTTGTTAATTTCAAATCCAGAAATAATGTTAATGCCTCCTCATTTGTGTACTGTATTGCATCATTCGGAGTTGGTATACTTTTAAGAATCCGTTTTGTTCTCGGTGGACTAGCTTTAACAACTTTTTCAATGATATCCACTTTTGTAAATTGGTTCTGTGATCGTAATCGATGTAGGAAAGATTCTTTTATATTTGTAGAACCAAAGGCATCGTTAATATCTTTAAGCTTCCGCCTCTTAGATCTATCGCTGCAGTTGTCCACTAATGATTTGCGTGATCTTCCAGCCTTATCTTGCTTTGCTGTTTCTGCAGCGACAGTAAGTTGACCTTCTAACCACTTTGCACTTTTTATATAAAATTTTTGTTTACTGTACATAACTTCTTTGTAGCATTTTTTTTAGTGCTTTGACGAAATTATATAATTGCTCTTGCATTTCGGTGCTACACGAATTTAAGTTTAATTTTATTTTAACGTAACTAAGAACATCTTCCTGATTTTTGTTTTTAAAATACACTTCGGCCAGTTCTTTATAACTGAAGCTCTCCATTTTCTTCTGAATATTTATATTTGCGTTTGTTATGTTTTATCCGTACACTTAAAGGATTAAGTTATTACTGAGTAATCCCTTAACGAATCTGTACCTTTATAAATTTTTAGATACATGTTCTTCACACACTGATCTTTAATTTCATAGCAGGTAGCGCTTAAATTGAACAAAACTGCACTCATGCGTCAATATGGGGTTGTTTTTTAACTTTAGTGGTTTAATGTCGCAATTATTGTTATAAAATTGTTTATGACTTTGGTTGACCCTAACATTTGATAACAGGTAAATTTAGAAAGAGATCATATGCTCTGTAGAGCCCATTGTGATAATTTTATTACTTATTTTTTGCTGATCAAAACAAAGCCATTAAATCCTTTCGAAGGTATTATATTTATTTTTTTTAGTTATACGTAGCCCAAACTAAAAAAATAAACTTTTAGGCAAAAAAATGAAAATTTAATACACCATTGTATATGAATTTTTTTCGAGTAATTTCATTACAATGAAAAAGTGTTCTACAGGCGGCTCGTGGCGGGTGCAAAAGTATATATAGCCTTAAAGAGGACACTTTCACCTTTCTCGTGGTTGTATACGTTTCTTGTTCCCTTTTGTTCCCTAGAAGTTCTATTCCACTAAAGTTTAAATTTGAGGAAAATATAGTAGTTTCATAAATACTTCATAACGCCCCTAATATTAAACGCTAGAGCTGTGCCTACTTACAACAACTAAAGACAATAATTTTACCAACATTATAAAAAAAACCGCAGACCATTATCGATGATAACTTGCGAGTAGTAACCATTTAAATTTGGTAAAAAATCAAAGAAAAACACCTTTTTCTGAAATTAAAAAAAAGTTGAGTTTGACAGCATGCCACGCCCACAATTATCAATATTTTAACATAATTTTTTGGCTACCTTAATTTGGATATATTAACTACAAAATGACGTAAAAATTTTAAAAATCGGTGACAAAAAAAAAATTTACTTTTGGCCAACGAAAAACGATTTTCAGCCACTGTGCGACGTGACAATGCTGCAGGTACGTTCCATTTTAAGGCAGAGTTACTCTTACGTAAACGTATACGTTGCGGATCAGCTGTTCCGTTTTCTTACCTAGGTTGTGTGTAAATAGGTACTCTTTCGTAAATGAAACTTTGGGTTGCAGACGAACCTAAAAAATTTTAATTTCTCTACGTATTTACGTATAACGTCAAATGTAAACAAAAATTAATATATTAAAGTCATAATTTTTTTGTTAAAATTAAAAAAATCATCAATAAATTAAATTAGCTGCTCCAAGCAATGCTTAGCATCGAAACACCATAAGGAAAAATCCCTACTACCTTATTCATTAGTTAAAAATCAATGATATACTTAATTCTCTGTTTAGGCTTTATTAAGGAACTCCCTAAAAGTTCTAATAACAAATCAAACAATTTTCGGGACATACGAGTGTGTAAAAAGAATTGTTCCTCGTCTTTGCTTTTTATATTAAGAAAAATCTTTCTGTGAGATCCTCCTTTAAACCAATCTTTGCTTATTGGTCGCACATTCCAACGTCGTATGCGATGTTTTATTTTAAGATGGTAACAAAAACTTAAATTAATAAAAAGTCGTTTCTTTGAAATCATTTTTAATAAATATATTTTATATTTACGAATTTTCAGTAACTTGAAAACGTTGAATTAAAACGTTACATTTATGTAGCCGCAACATTTACGTAAGAGTAGTGGAGCCTTTAAATAAAGAAAGAGTACATATTTTAGAAATTGAATTTAACTAATCCTCGTCTCCGAAATCGAATGCAGTACGAACTTCTAGACGGCTTTTTGCGTATTATTAATTGTATGTATATACATAAATAAAACATTTTGCATATTGTTTGTACTTTCTTAAAACATATAATTTACATACATTGTATTCTAAAGAAGAAGACGATAGCGAAACCTGGAGAACGAAGTTTACACCACAGTATCTCAATTTACAGAGTAGGAATTTACTCATGAATGTGCAGAACAGGCGCATACATGCACATGAATAAGAGGTAAAGAGAAAGCAACAACAAAATATCAAAGCATCTGTTTTTGCATCTTTTTTGTATAATGGTGTGGCACCTACGACGCCATTTTGAAACGATTTTCAAAGTAGGACAGAATTCTCTCAGATTTTTTTACGATTAAATCGTACGATTGTGTATGATAGTGAATCCTGGCCTTAAAGGCACATGTACAAGTTCAACTTGCTTAGGCACACTTCACGTGCCACTATTAAAATGAATGGCACATTTCAAGTGCCGCTCTTAAAATGAATGGTACATGAAGGCACACGATCTTGCACTTTAATATATGTCGAAGACGAAGAAGTACAATGATAACAACAAAAAATCGTAGTTAAATACAGTTTGCAAAATCGTTATTCGAACACCACTATATTATTTATTTTGTTTTGCTCTTTTAATAAGATGGCCTTAATTTAACTGACAATCAGAGTAGAAAAAAATTAAATTTTTTATTTATTACAGATCATTTTAAATATGATATTACTAGATATGAATGTAAAATGAGTACGTAGCAGATATTCCGCTATTTTACTAAATTTGTTAGTTATGCTACAAAAATCTTATAAAAAGACCAAAATGAAATAACGAATATAGTTAGTAATGGAAAAGAAAAATTCATATTAAAATTCTCAGAATTTTGCCAGCTGTTCTTGGCTTTACGGAAAGTTGAGAATACAGCAGTAGATGTATAATTTCATTTTTTCAGCTAATTAAAAGTAGTAATCCCTTTAAATTGAAAGAAAAGATTTTCCCAGAAATTTCACAATTTTATGGCCCATAAAATGTAAAAAATGCAATATACTTTAACAGGTATATAACCCGTTCGCTTTGAATTTTAGATAAAAATCATGTTTATTATTCCACTTCAAACGTGCACATAAGTACATTTGTATATTTGTGTAAATGGTTTTCACTAATACGGTTTTCATGAAAGGCAAACAAATGTTACCCCAGCGGTACTTATAACGTGATCGGTATTCGCGTGAATAAGTTCTTTTATTCCTTCCTAAAATGAGTTACAAAAATAAATTTTTTAGAGTTATTAAAGATATTATTAAAATTGTTTGCCTTGAATGTGAAAAAACTTTAAGTGGCATCAATGTGTAACATTAAAAGACATTATAAGCTTATCCATAAAAAAGACATAGCTGAAGAATAAAACAGTGAAAGTGGCGTGAATGTATATCCGCTGAAAAACGAAAAACTGATGAAGTCATAAGAATTAAAATTGATAAGAACCAGTATTTGAAATGTTGTGTTGGCTTAGTTGCAATAAAATACTTACCATTTAGAATTTTTGACGATTCTGAGTTTTGATTTCACCATATGAGAAAAAGTTCAACACAGGCTTAAATTCTAAAAATAATATTAATGTTCTGGAAAACCGAGCAAAAAATAAAATAGTGTCCCTCAAATTTGGTATTGTTAGCACAATGGACAAAAGCATTCTTGGAATAAATATTCAATATATAAAAGATTTTAAGATATATATCAATACACATGGTAAAATATTTTATTTTTACTTTAAATCTTATTATGTGTTCACAAAATTATTTTGTAACGCATGATACGATTACTAAAACGACATAGAGCCTCATATCGGAAAGAAATTTTGGGATGCCTAAAGACTTACCAGATCGAGATTGGGCAAATTTATTCCAGTACGACCGACAATGGAGCAAATATGGTTTAAGTGAGCCAAATACTCCAAGAAATGTAAGAAGAGCAAATCGGTGATGAGAAAAGTGATGAAGAAAATAGCGCTTCAGAAGATACTGATGACGGTATTCACAAAGTACTCAATTCAGTGTTATCTGTTACGAGTATAAGGTGTGCTGTGCACACAATACAACTTTCTGCTTTCGATGTCCTTGCACAGAAAATAAATGAATGCAGAGATGCTATTAAATAGCTCCGCGAGCATATCAGATCAGGCGATATTCAAATGCAAATGCCAACTTTGGATAAAACCACAAGATGGAACTCAACTTATGAGATGTTTGTGCCCTTACTGGAAATTAGCCAACAAATAGAGTTGCTTTACATGAAGAAAAACAGCATTCCAGACATAAATTGGGATTTTGTAAAAAATTTTGTTGCTGCATTTAAACCATTGGCTTTGTGTACTAAGCAGCTTCGAAAAGAGCAGTATATCATTGGTGATTTTTATAGAGATTGGCTTTGTTGCGAAATAGAGTTAGAGGAGCTATTTGCTGTAACACCATATGCGTCACTATTGCATAAATCCATGCAAATAAGAAAACAACTTATTTTTAAAAATGATGCGTTCCTAGCAGATCTTTATATAGATCCTCGATTTAATTTTCAAAATTCCAATACTTAATGTGAACAAAAAAGAACTTAAAAGAACAGAAACTAAATAAAACGAAAAAGGTCAGGAAAAAACTTAAAAAAAGAATTACAGCAATTGTAAGTTTGTTTTGAAATCAAAATTTTTCGTATACATAAAATTTTTTTGTGGGAACATCTGGTAAAATCTTTTAATGTCTGAATAGGTTTGCAGAATGATCAAAAGAGATATAAGAGTGAATCCAGCTCTGACATACAAACTGAACTTCCGACCACTTCCGCTTTCGCTAAATTAGAACAACGCATCATGGAATCTGTGACAAATATAACTACAAACGCACAAATACATCGCACCTTTAAGCAGAAACTGATGCTTCTAATAAATCAAAAAAACTTCCGCTCGATACTGATGTCCTTAGTTATTGGAAAACAACGGACGACAGGGTTATTCAGAAAATTGTAGAAGTGGCACTAGCAGTACCAGCCACACAGGTATCTGTGGAAAGGGCTCTCAGTGCATTGCCTTTGGTTTTGACTAAATGGAGATCGAAGCCTAATAATAAAACGTTTAGCAATTTACTTATAACCAAATTAAACTTTCAAGAACTTAATGCTCGAAATATTCAATTAAGTTTGACTGATTAAGTTATAATTTAAGCGAACAAAAAATTAAGCAAATGTATCGTAAATAAATTTGTAAAGTACAAAAATACTTTTTAAATTAATCAGTAAATTTTCAAATACATAAACAGAATACCTTTTGCCATAATCATAAAAATACGGTATGTTTGAAATGTCTTTTTTGACAAAATTTTCATACAAATTTGTCTTAAAATAAATTTCAAATTTATTTAAATATTTTTTGAATACGGCAGTTTGTCTTTGCATACTTAAATACATACATATTTCCAATTCATTTAATAGTGAACGTGCCCGTGCAATTTATTTTTACGACTAATTAATTATAATTATTAATTATACCATTATTGTTACAAATAATTTATTGGTGTTGTACACATAGTGATGTTGCATACTGTATCAGTTACTGCCTGTTGATGAAAGACGGAAAAAAAATCTTTTTTTGTTTGTAAAACTACACAGTTAAAATTATTTTTATGTGGGTAAATCAGAGCTGTAAACGAATCATTTTCTTTAATCATTCCTGCGGATCATTTACACATTGAATGGCGATGTTTTGAATGGATTCATTCCACACAAAAATGAATTGAATTAAAATTTGAAAGCTCACAGGAAGACGATGAGTAAGAATTTAAATTCCACCACAAGATAGCTCTTCTGAACGCATTCATTTTGTCAGCAAAAATCGAATTAGAATTTAAATGGATTTCTTATGAAGATAAACGTCGTAAATACATTCACTCGCCATTCAATTAAATGAATTAGAATTTGAATGCAATTATTGGGAGGAAAAAATATTGAAGGCATTCATTTTATTTACAATACATAATTCGTTTTTAGTTAAAAATTTTTCAGTGGTTGTTATTACATCGGCTATGGTAAACGCTATAGAAAAGTAAAAGGGTGTTACAAAATTGACGTGATTTTAACAGTTATGGTGTTATATTTTAAACTATACGGGATAAAAACTTGATATTTACGAAGTCTATGTTACTAAGTCGGCTTTGATATAAATTGCAATTGAAAGTAAAATGTATGCTGATAGTTAAGTTAAGTGATTTGAAATTCTACAGATATTTAGGTATATAAAAAATTGTAATCTTAAATATAAAAAAAAAAAAACAAAATATATTTGCAACAGTTTCCACGAAAAATATCAGTAACAAAAGTTACAAAATTGACATTATTTTGACAATTTTTAAGTGGAAATTGTCTACTAAAGCACCAAGCAATTGAATAAAAAAATATCCAACTAAAGAAGACGTGATTTAATTGAACATTTATTTTGCAAATTAGTACCACTACTATGATCGTCTTTTATACTTTTTCGAAGACATATTTTTGGAAAATATCTACCTTTATATAAAAAAGGAATCAACATTAAAGTCAAAAAATTTTGAATTCAAACTACATGTGAACAACTATGTTAGTATGATCTATGACCCATGTTTTTTTTTTGTTTTATTACAAGCACCAATTTGAAGTTTAGGTCCTTTTTAATTACACTCATAATGACATCTTTCGTGGAAACTGTTACAAAGTTTATAAATTAAACATTTTTAGGAAGGTAAAGAAAATATTTTTGTCCTTGTTGTTAATAATAAAACAACAAAATTTTTTATATACCTAAATAAAGAATAAAGTACCTACACCTCAATTTGGTGTTAGCAAAAGAAATAATATAGGTCATTGAACAACCATTTTTTTGTTGCCCACGCGCTACATTATAAAAATGGCAGGTAACTAAATTTTAAATTATGTTTATCTGAATTATTTTAACTACTAAATACATGATAAAAACTCAAATGAAATTTAAGGTTTAAAAACGTGACAGATTTTATTGTACTTTTGTTATTGAGTGATATTGATATTTTTCGTAGAAACTGTTACAAATATATTTTGTTTTGTTTTTTCTCTTATATTTAAGATTACAATTTTTAATATCCCTAAATATCTGTAGGATTTCGAATCACTTAACTATTAGTATACATTTTACTTTCAATTGAAATTTATGTCAAAGCCGACTTAGTAACATACACTTCGTAAATTTCAAGTTTTTATCTCTTATAGTTCAAAATATAACACCATAATTGTCAAAATCACGTCAATTTTGTAACACCCTTTAGCCGATGTAGTAACAACCACTGTAAAATTTTTAACTAAAAACGAATTATGTATTGTAAATAAAATGAATGCCTTCAATATTTTTTTCCTCCCAATAATTGCATTCAAATTCTAATTAATTTAATTGGATGGCGAGTGAATGCATTCACTACGTTTATCTTCATAAGAAATCCGCACATGAATGTGCAAATCCTTACCCTGCAATTTATTATATTTTTAACTAATTTCACACCGAACGATAAACGATAACGATAAAGCATGTCACACATTCGGATAGGAGTGGTCTTAATTACGTACAAACCATTCCGATAGATCTTGTTTTACCTTCTTTAGATTTTAGTTTGTTTATTCTTAAAAAAATAATAAGTCTCTACTTCTTTATTTAAGAGTAGCAATATTGTGCACATCAAAGAAAACAACAACAAGGCTAATCTAAATAAGGAGACATAATAAAAGTAAATCTAAATTTATTTGAAGAATCAATTTGGGGAATTAAAACCACTTTTGATCGTTATTGAGTTCTCTAACATGCCAGATTATTTCGATGACAAAATTAAACTGTTTTATATTTTCAATTAAAAAAAGTAAAACTTAAAAAAATGTCCACAAAAGTATTTATTTTTTTAATGCTCCAGTACATACTTACCTAATTTTGACCATCAAACAAAAAAAAAAAAAGGAGTTACGCCTAGCTGAAAAATGAAACATATATACAAAAAATCGCAAATTAATCGATGTTAAAAAAATTGTTAAGAAATCTTACAAAATTTCTTTAAAATTGCAAATATGGAGCCCTAACACCCTCAAATACCAAATTCTAAAGAAAAAGATTTTTACTCACTTGTTGTTCAATATGTTTACAATTTCATATGAAATCTTAAGCTTAACCCACAAGAGATCTAATGCAAGTTGTAGATTAATCTTACATTAATTTCCTCTCTTAATAAAGTGTTCTAAAAATACCTGGAATTAGAATTTTACTAAATTTTTCCTTTTTTGAATAAGTGATTACCAATATTCTGAATAAATTTAAAATGTTGAAATGTCTAATCAAGCGCAGATTTTATGTCGATAAAGAACATAAAAGAAGATCAACATAGAGATGATTTGGTTATTCAAATTATAAACATAAGCTTGCATGATTGTTTCGGAATAAAATTATTCGGATTGGAAATTTGAAAATACAAGTAATAAAAATATTTCATCAGCAGGTTTGTATAATATATTTAGGAAAACAAAATTATAAAAAAGATTTCGTTAATTTTATAATTTTCTTTAGTGACAATGAGCTCTTGTAATCGTGGCTGAAATATAAACATATTCACTAGAGCGTAATATTTTTTATCGTAGGAGTGCATGACGTGAGCGAAAATTTACTCGCGGTTAATTTTGATAATTCTCCAAGCAGTCTCACACTTTGTTTTTTATGTTATTTTTGCGGCGACAATAATAGATGGGCATCGATTATATTTTAATTTAAAGGCAGTTGTAATTTTAATTAAATATAGTTTGTTATATATACAGTGATCCAAAAATAATAGTTATGTTATTAATCATATGATTTTTTCTGTAAGTAGACAATATTTTGAAAATGGATGATATTAAAATTGTTTTATTCTTTGCAAAAGGTTCCGTTTATTAGTTTCAGGATCTCAGAATGCACAACAAGATCAGGACCATAAGGTCTGTAATATATTTAATTAAAAGTTAGCGATCGTATTAAAAACTTGTGTAAAATAAAGATTAGAAAAAAACATTTTTAAAGAAAGATAATTTAAACTTTTTTTTTAAATAAAAATTCAATTATAAAGCTTAAACACATTTTTTTAATAAAAATACTTTGCATCAGACTTGGCTGTTTTGTGTGTTTAGGTAAAAGGACAAAAAATCAGTAAAATATTGTTTTTATACTTATTTCTGCATTGAAGGCGAATTCATACAGTAAAGTAAAACACGAAATAACTTCAAAAAGAGTTATTTATTTGTGCACGTAGTTTTAAATACAAAATGACAATTTAATAATTTGCTTTGCAGATAACATATCAGCTTAAAAGTCTTCTAACATAGTTAATAATATGAAATCACGACAAGCATTTACATTGCACTGGAGACTCTATGAGCATCAACAATAAGGTTCTAATCAATATGTTCTGGATATCATGGCACTATTTCCTTAAACTACAATTTACAAGCTACAAATTACAAGTTATTCATTTACAACTTGTATTAAAGGATGTTTTTCAAACATTTTAATGGGACTTGTAATGTTATTACTCTTGTGTCAAGATTTCAACAAGTAAGTTTGATATTTTAAGGGCGATCATCATCATTATTATTATTATTATTATTATTATTATTATTATTATTATTATTATAATTATTATTATATGTATTATTATTATTATTATTATTATTATTTTTATTATTATTATTATTATTATTATTATTATTATTATTATTCTTATTCTTATTATTATTATATCATTGTTATTATTATTATTTTTACAATTTTCATTCAATATGTGAGACTCATAATTTTACCTTAAACGAAATTCGGACGAACAATGTAGGCATGCCTTAAGTGTGCTGTTTTAATGTGAACGCGTAAAACGCTTTTTGCATAAAGATGCAGACCTTTTTTTCTTACGGTTGACTAACGAAGGACCAGCGGTATCGGTTAATTGAGGTAATATATGTTTTGATGCTTTAATAGTTTCATTTATCAATAACCACATCTATAAACATCAACTGAATGATGAATGACTGACATATGAGTACATTGTTTGCTTTCTGCATGTCTAGCTGTTGGTGATACCATAAAATTAATTATTTAATTATTAAACACTTTTATTTTACTCACCTTTATACCACATATTTTTATAATAAGCTTAGGTATCATTTTGCAAAATACTCTTCCAATATTGGAACATTATTTGGTTCAAGCACTGCACAAATTTGACATTTTTTTGAGAAAACCATAATTTAAAAATTAAAAGGGCGAAAAGTACAACGTTTCTTTCTGAATAACGAGACTAATTTCTATTTTCTTATTTTTAAAATTCACATTATTTTAAAAGCAAATGTATAGTTGTTAAATTAAATTTTTTATAAGCATGTTACTACAGTGAGGAGCAGAGGTGAATAAATGTTTACATTTTCTACATTTAAATACGAATAAAAATGGTATTAATCAATTTTTTTATTTTATTTACTGTTCCGTTGTGTCAAATATGTTTTTTAAACAAAACAAAAAACTACATAATCAAAATAAAGTAAAAATAAAATCAATTCTTATGTAATCAATTTTGCACTTCTGGGCAACATTAAAAAATACTTTTTGTACTTGGTCCATAGCCTTTTATTTTTTAATACACTATATATTCAGTTGGATTGAGGTCAGAACTTTGCGGAGGCCACGGCATCACTTGAACATTTTTCCCAGTCAGCCATTCCTTAACGATTTTTGAGGTGTGTTTCGGGTCTTCATTTTATTGAAACACAACTTTCTCAGGATATACGCTCATATCCACAAAATCGTGAAGATGGGTCTGCAATATGTCTAAATAATCTTCTTTTCTCATGATACCATTAATTTTTTGGAATGAACCAACATGCCACCATGTAAAACAACCACACACCATGATGTTGACTCCACTGTGCTATACCGTTTGCTTTATATGGTGTCTTTGAATGGTATCCTGCTGTCGGCGTCAGTAATATTGTTTAACATCAGAATGGTGTCAGTTAAATTTAGACTCATCAAACCAGATTACGCGCTTCCAGTCATCAACACTCCAATCTTTGTGTTGCCTGGCGAACTTTAACCGCGCCGAAATATTTTTGGGTGACAATGCTGGCTTAGACTTTTTCACAGCTGCGTGGAATCTAATGTTTTGTAGTGCTCTTCTAGCTGTCGATCGGCTAACATTTTTATTTATAGATAGGGAAGCTTCCTTTAGGGTTAAAGATGTGTCCGCTCTCATCTTTCTCATCATTAGGCGTGCATCTATATCACTTAATAGTTTTCGGTGACCTTTAGCTTGTGCTTGCGGAGCTACATTTCGCCGTTTTAGCAATCTAATAACTACTGGCTGGCTTACATTTAAGGGCTCGTTACTCTAACGTAAATGTTGCGGATACGCAAATATTGCGGACGGCTACAACGTTACTATTGGAGAAAATAAACAAAAACGCTATCAATAAGTAATTGCGAAAATTAAAGAATAATACTTTTTATTAATTTAAGTTTTTGTTATTTGTGTATTTTGTGAAAAAAAAATGGTTTATTTTGTACAAAAACCTGACATTTATTTTGCCAAAAAGAGAAACCAAACATTTTGTTTTTTAGTAAAGTTGCTTCAAACAATGTTGTCAATCAGCGTACTATGTTAGATGCGCTGATTTGAAAAGTAAGCTAAATAAAGAAAAAAGTTATGCAATAATTATATACATAATATTTGTTTATATATTTGTGTGTTTATGTATATTAATATAAAAATATCAATTAATTATTATTGTGATTAACTGTAATAAGTAAAAATTAGATACTAGCAGAATGAAGTGCGCCTACAAGGTATTTATGCAGATATTTAGAAGAAATGGATAAACATGTGCACGAAATTTTATTTTTTCATATATTCATATTTGTGAAAGAGTCACTATATAGCATATTGGTTGTAAGTTACTACAATATGGACAGCTTTAAGTAAAAAGCAAATAAAAGAGTTTGTGGTCATTATTATAATATTTTTAATAAAATTAAATATACAAGTTTTTAGCAACGTAAATAAGAATATTAAAAAAATAAGTTCGGATGAAGAACAAATATGTAACGCAAAAATGTTTGTTTTCTTAGACTCTAGCTGTGCCAGCGACTTTGTCAGCTTTTCATTTCTTAATTTGTGAAAATTAAAACTTAATAAAATGCAACTGTGTTTTTTAATATAAAAATTATATAAAAATCTATTAATGTAGGGTTCAGTAATGATATTAAAATTTTATAAACATACCAACAAAATTTCGCACTTTCACATTTCTCTATTTTCTCTAGGAAATGACATATATTTATGAATTCTATCATTGAACCATGGTTCGAAGGGACCTTCTTACAAAATTTTATTAAATCCATCCAGCATTTTTTTTCTCCAAGAGACAATGTAGTGTAGATGGTTGTACCATAAAACATCACAAATTATTATACAAATTTCCAGATGAATCTACGCCTTCAACTCCACAACAAAATACCAATGCAGAGGAAAATAAAACCGCAAGTGGAACAATGAACTCACATTCATCTACAGAATATAACCAAACAAATATTTTTAGAATTTTACCAATTCGTCTTTATAAGAAAAATGGTTACATAAACACCTACGCATTCCTTGATGAAGGGTCTTCTGTGTCATTAATTGATAAGAGTATTTTTGATCTCCTGGGCATTGATGGTGTGAAACGTTCCTTATGTTTAAAATGGACTGTTAACACTACTCGCCAAGAAAAATATTCTTTAGAAACCTTTTTAGTCATATCAGTCATGAAAGATGACAGAAAATTTACGTTACAGTGGGTGCATACTGTGAAAAATTTAGGCCTGCCCCAGCAGACATTGAATGTGAATAAAATGGTTGAAAGATATCCCTACTTAAAGGACTTCCCATACAGTCTTATAAAAATGCAGCTCCGAATATTTTAATTGGCTTAAACAATTAGAGTGCTGCAGTGCCTTTACTGATTCGTGAAGGTCAATGGGGTCAACCAATAGCTATTAAAACGCGCTCTTAGGTTGGACCATTCAGGGCTGTAGTGACCAAAATAAAGAATTCGAGTGGTTAAATATTCATAATTGTGAGTGTGAAAGTAATTACAACGAGCTGCGTAAATTGGTGAAGGACAGCTTTAACTTAGAAGAACCAATGCATACATCAATAATATCCGAGGAAGAACATAAAGCTATGGAAATGTTGAAGACTACATGTCAAAAGATTGATGGCCACTATGAAGTGGGACTATTGTGGAAAAAGGAGGTTCATATTTTAGCTGAAAGTTGTAACCATGCTTATAAGCGCCTCATTTGTCTTAATAAGAAAATGCAGAGAGACACAAATTTAAGAAATGTTCTACAAGAGCAAGTTAATAATTCATTATCAAAAGGCTATGCCAAAAAACTTAATGAAAATGAAATCGTTGAAGTGTCAGAACGAGTATGGTATCTTCCGATATTCATAACAACAAATCCCAATAAACCCAGCAAAATAAGATTGGTTTAGGATGCCGCTGCCAAATTAAATGGTGTCAGCCTTAATGACTATATAAGCAGTGGTTCCAACCTATTGAAGTCACTATTCGACGTGTTGTTTTTTGTCGGAAAAGTTTCAGTATGTGGCGATATCGCTGAGATGTTCCTTCAAATAAATGTGAGAAAAAGCGATGTGCACTCTCAAAGGTTCCTGTGGTGGGACGAAAATGATAACGTTTATAGGCCAATTACTTATGTCATGCGAGCTGGGTGTCTCCTGTGCCCCATGCATAGCGCACTATGTGCAGGACATCAATGCTGAAGACTATAAAGAAAAAGTTCCACGTGCGGTTGAAGCCATTTATCATCATCATTACGTAGACGACTTCATTTACAGTGTAGACAGCATTCAAGAAGCGATCGATTTGGCATCGCAAGTAAAATTTATTCATGCTGCAGCAGGGTTCAACGTTCGAAATTGGTCATCAAATTGCATTCAAGTTATCAGTCATCTACATCGACGTCATTTTGAAGACTAAAGTCCTAAAGAGTTGGCTGACACGGAGAAGATTCTTGGTATGTATTGGGATCCTAATAAGGACTCTATCATTAATATTTTCAGATTTGTCAGACTTCGTAGAAAAGTATTCAGCAATGAAATTTTGCCAATCAAGCGAGAATTGCTTCAGGTGCTGATGTCAATTATCGATCCTCTAGGTTTAATTTCATGCTACACCACTACCTTAAAAATTATTCTGCAAGAAGTATGGCGATCTGGGATTGATTGGGACGCGGAATTATCTGATTCATTATAAGTAAAATGGCAAAAATTAAACTGGCGACTTTACACATAGCTGCTATTAAAATACCTCGCTGTTACTCTATACATCTACATATGGCGACTTGTGTAGAGCTTCATACTTTTACTGATGTTGGTGAACATGCTTATACAGCCGTTTGCTATATTCGAGTGGTCTATCAAGGCAATTATGACGTCTCTATCGTTGCTGCAAACTCTAAGTGTGCGAAATTAGCCAATAAAGTGGCCAATATGGAGCGCATTAAATTTACTTCAAAGAAATTTTGGTCTGATTCTAAGACGGTTCTACAGTGGTTGCGAATGGATCCGAAAAGATTTCAACAATTTGTTATGCATCGCGTAGGCGAAATATTAGAAACAACAGAAGCAATACAGTGACAATGGGTACCTTCAAAACTGAATCCAGCAGAGCTTGCTATGAAAGAACAAACAGGTTGGGAATTTCCAATGTGGTTTAGTGGTCCTGAATTTTTACTTAAAGATGAATCAACGTGGCCTACTTGCGGCAGATTTAATAATTATAACCAAGAAGTGATTAAACATCATTTATTACTTATCAGCTGAAGACGAACTATCCCTTAACTGTGAATATTTTTCTGATTGGAGAAGACTGTATCATGCCGTTGCAACATTTTTTCTGTACTTGAGTAAACTTAAAGCACACTGTAAAGGACATAAGCCCCCAGAAGAAATTTCATTTGAGATGATAAAGCAAGCTAAATCTGCTTTATTCAGAGAAGCTCAACAAAGGTAATTTCATAGTGAATTATATTATTTAAAAAAGGATGACGATGGCATATGGAGAGCTAGACGGCGTATATCATTTCTGAATCATGAAGATGCTATAATATTGCCTTCAAGTCACCATGTAACATTCCTACTAGTTAGTCACATGCATGAAACCTTTCATCATGTGACATACATAAAACCGTCATTAATAATATAAGAAGACTTTTTTATATACCCAAACTACGAGTACTATTCAAGAAAGTAAGAAAATCGTGTCAAATGTGTAAAATTACAACCGCTGAACCAATTATGCCTCAAATGTCTACATTACCACCTGCAAGGCTAGCAAGTTTTGAAAGGCCATTCACATTTTTGGGCATAGATTACTTTGGACAACTTTATGTTACCATTGGCAGGAGAAAGGAAAGGAAATGGGGAGTGCTCTTCACATGTCTTACCGTACGAGCACCTCACTTGGAAATTGCTCATAGTTTGGACACCAGTTCATGCGTAATGAGCAATAATAACCTTATGGCTCGAAGGAGTATACCGAGAGAAATATATACTTATAATGGGACAAATTTTAAAGCAGCGTTCAAAATATTTACTGCCGAAGTTGAACACAAAACGATTTCCAAAAAATTTGACAACATCAAATGGAAATTTAACCCACCAGCAGCTCTCCACATGGGTAGATCCTGGGAAAGACTAGTTCGTTCAATCAAAACCGCCTTATATCACATATGTCCGCATACGAATTTCAACGATAAAGCCTTAAAAGCGCTATGGCTGAAGTAGAGTTCATCATAAACTTCAGACCACTTACCTTTGTTTCGTTAGAATCCTGTAATGATCAAGCTCTTACACCTAAACATTTATTATTAGGTTCATTCAATGGCCTAAAGCCCATAAACTAAAATGAAATTGATTTGCGACAACGCTGAACTAGCATCAATCTATTTGCTGAAAATGTTGGCAACGCTGGTTAAAATTATATGCACCAACACTTATCAAAAGACCTAAATGGCATAAAAAGACAACTCCACTTCAAGTTGACGATATAGTCATCATAGTTGATGAAAAT
The DNA here is from genome assembly GCA_937654795.1 of Cistogaster globosa. Classification (NCBI taxonomy): domain Eukaryota; kingdom Metazoa; phylum Arthropoda; class Insecta; order Diptera; family Tachinidae; genus Cistogaster; species Cistogaster globosa. The sequence continues at coordinate 12,278,863 of OW569408.1, forward strand.
CTACCACGTCATGGATGGCCCAAAAGGAAATCCATTGAAGCCCTTATGGCAAAAGACGGTCAGGTGAAACAGGCAACAGGTCAAACACAATGTGGTGTTATTCAAAGGCCAATAGCTAAGCTAGAGAAGTCGTCGGCAATAACTTGAGGTAAACTCGGCCCGTGTGCTCATTTACGAGGGGGGTATGTTGCCGCCGAATTCCACAAGATTATAAATTATCTTATTTTTATAAATTAATTAAACCAAATAATTATTCTTTTTAATTTTATTAATTATTGTTAGGATAATTCCCTTACTTTTCTTAAATTTGCAAATTTCTTATTTACTTCTGTAAAGTTATTTTTAGATGAACATCAACATACATATGTACATGTATATATTTATGCACATATTTAATTATATTAATTTCCCCTTTGAAATGTATTCTAAACTAACTTGTATATAAAACCTAACGGTCCTTAATTATATGTCACGTAGGCCTCCAGAGCTAGTTTTAAAATATTTTTTTTTTAAATTTAGCTTGGTCAAAGGAACGGATGCCTACAAAATTTTTTTTAAATACTAAGAAAACTTCAAGTTTATACAATAAAATTAAAAATTTTAAAAATAATAATAATAATAATAATATTAATAATAATAATAATAATAATAATAATAATAATAATAATAATAATAATAATAATATTGATAATAATATTAATAATAATAATAATAATAATAATAATAATAATAATAATAATAATAATAATAACAATAATAATAATAATAACAATAATAATAATGATAATAATAAGAATAAGAATAAGAATAATAATAATAATAATAATAATAATAATAATAATAATAATAATAATAATAATAATAATAATAATAACAATAATAATAATAATAATAATAATAATAATAATAATAATAATAATAATAATAATAATAATAATAATAATAAAAAAGCCATGCAACAACCGTGGTGAACAGACGTGTTTTTCTTTACTCCTCAAAATTTTAAAATAAACGATATAAACATTAATTACGTATAATTATAACATATCTAATATATGTATATCATTAGTGAACAATCTTAACCATAGGTTTATTATTATCATAAATTAAAATTTGATAAGCAAATGTGCATTAAAATAAAAAAAAATTCTTTTACTTTCAAAACACAAAGATTATTATAAGCTTACTCACTACAACAACACACTGATATCATACTCTTAAGTAAACAAAATATAAAAAATAGCAAATGCTTTGCTCATCTATAAATATATAAAACAAGCAAACAAAATCATAAACTGTCTATAAATTTTAACTTAAAAACTGTTTTACATTTTACATTTATATACATCTAAACATACAACACAGTAATCAGTGATTAATAACTACTCTCTTCATAACAAAACCAGAATTATAAACAAACAATAACTAATATGTTTACCCGAAGTGAATCGTCGGTCAGAAAATTGAGAGAGTCAAGGCAAGAATCGCCTTTTGAAAAATGCCCTAAACTCCCGCGCTTATCAAGAGATGACAAAACTTTTATTAGGGATCTTATAAAAGAAAGCGAACTGTTTACCTCTCAGGTCATAAAGAGTTCAATAAAAGAAAGTGAAGAGAAACATTTTGATTTTATCAACAGATCAATAAAAGAGAGTGAAATAAGAATTCTCTCTGTAATAGAGGAGAAAATAAATATAATTCAAATTTATGTAAATAAAATAACTGAAAGAGTTAATAAGTTAGAAATAAAGAGTTCAGATTCTTCAGAAGTTACTCAGTTGAAAGACGAAATTGGGCAACTAAGAAGAAAAATATTAAAAAACGAAAACTCCGTTGTTGCTGGTAGTATTCGAATTAATGGTGTACCTTATTATGAAAATGAAAATTTGAATAACATTGTTAATGATATCTGTGACTCTTTGAAAATTTCTACCCCACAAATTGAAAATATTTACAGATTGAAAAAAATATATAAAAACAATAAACCGTATACGCCAAAGGGTGAGGTTATAGTAGCCAAATTTAAATCTCCATTTGAAAAAAACTTTCTTTTAATGACAATATCTAAATACCGCTGTGAAAACAAAGCAACTTTATGCTTACGAAATGCAGGTTTTGAAAGCAGTGAACCCATTTATGTGTGCGAAAACTTAACTCCTCATAATCATCAAATATTTCAAGCTGCACTTAATATGAAGAGAGATAAAAAGATAAAATCTGCTTTTACATTGCGAGGTCTCGTTTACATAAAAAAGTTTGAGTCAGATAAACCATGTTTAATACAATTTCTTGAGGAGCTCACACAATTTTTTCGTGAATAAATTTATGTATTGTTTTGTTGACACTCTTAATTTTAAACTAATAATTTATTTTTATATCTACTTAAAATTTCATATAATCTTTTCATTGTTCAACATTTTATTTATGGTCTATGCAACTAATATGTTATATTTGTTATTTAAATTCTTATTTAATTGCGTTGCGTTAAAATATCAGGTTGACAAATATTATGTATGAGCAACTTGGTTCTAGAGATAGTAACTTTAGTATGATTCGTATCTTGGCTAAACAAAAACAAGGCTTTAGTATTTGCCATATCAATGCCCAAAGTTTATGTAATAAATTTGATGAATTTCGTTTCTTATTTGAGAACTCAGGAGTTGATGCAATATGTGTTTCTGAAACTTTGTTTAAAAGTGAGATATGTGATAGCATATATAGCTTAAATGGGTACCGTGTTTTTCGATCCGATAGATACAAACATGCTGGTGGTGTAGCAATATACGTAAGGGAGAATATTTCTTGCAAGTTTAATTGTAGTTATAATGAAGCTAATGATATTGAATATATATTTGTTGACTTGAACTGTAACGGAAACACAATGTTACTTGGGTGTGTATATAGACCGCATAAAACTATAAAATTCGATGGACTCATAGCTCAATTAGAGCTTTTATCTGTGTCCAATTCAAAAGTTGTTATTGCTGGTGATTTGAATTTTAATTTGCTTGCAGATACCACTCTTATAACTATTTTGTCACCATTTAATTTATTTCCTATTAACAACTCTAGACCATTACACTTTACCCATATGAATTGTACTTTGCTTGATATATTCTTTGTCAGTAATTGTAGAGAAGTTTTACTTTATGATTAACTTTCAGCTCCTGCCTTTTCGAAACATGATATTATTGTTACAATATATGATTTTGCAACTGAAAATTTAGCCCAACAGTTTACTTATCGTGACTTTAAAAGTCTTAATAATCTTGCATTAGAATCTGATCTTTGTAATGTATTATGGGATTAAACTTATTACTTACCGTCGGCGAATGAGCAAGTAACATTCCTCAATGGTCTTATTCTTCAGCTTTATAACAAACATGTTCCAATTAGAACTAAAGTTATAAAAACAAGATCTCGACCATGGTTTTCTGATGAAATTAAGTTATTAATACAGAGTCGTGATAGTAAATACCAATCATGGAAACGATACAAGACACCTGAGTATCATGATGAGTATCGTTTAGCTAGGAAGGCTGTAGTTTCAAAAATTAAACACGAAAAATGCGTATATTATTCAAATAAATTTAACAATGCAGTTGATACCAATAAGACATGGAAACATATACGAGACATTGGTGTTCGTAAGACAACAAGCCGTACTGCTGATGTTGATGTTAATAAGTTAAATGAAACTTTTGTTAATGTGCCAATGCCGACAGCGAACCCCGATTTTTATACTCGAATCCCTTCTTACGATTCCTCCTTTGAAAAATTTTGTTTCAAATGCCTTAGATGCATTTCATAAAGTTAAGTCTAATGCTGTAGGCTTGGATGATATCAATCCAAAATTCATAAAATTAATCCTACCCTGGATAATACGCCCTATTGTGCATTTATACAACACTATTATTACTACGAGCTCGTACCCGATGGTTTGGAAGTATGCCAAAGTCATTCCAGTCCCTAAAACAGACAGCGAATATCGCCCAATTTCAATTTTACCATACTTATCTAAAGTTTTTGAACATATTCTTCATAAACAAGTATTTGAGTACGTAGATACGAAAAATTTACTAACTGAGCGTCAATCAGGCTTTAGACCTCAGCATAGCTGTGTAACAGCCCTAACTGATGTTGTTGAGGAGATTAGAGGTAAGTTAGATTTAGGAAATAAATCCATTTTGGTATTACTTGACCACTCAAAAGCTTTTGATACTGTGCACCACTCAATTCTGTGTCTAAAACTATCAAAAATGTTCAATTTTTCTACTTCAGCTGTAGAATTGATATCGTCATATCTAAAAGAAAGGCTGCAATGTGTATTAAATAATGGACTTGTTTCATATCCTATTAGGGCAGTGAGAGGTGTTCCGCAAGGCTCCATACTTGGAGCTTTATTGTTCTCACTGTATGCAAATGATATACCACAACAACTCAGACATTCCTGTGTACAAATGTATGCTGATGATATACAAATTGATCTAACAAGTTCTAGGGGATCCATTAGCAATAAAGTCAATGATCTTAATGCTGATCTAAATAGAATTTTTCTCTGGGCATCAGCAAATGGTCTGCTTCTAAAGCCTAAAAAGTCCAAATGCTTAATAATTTGTAAAAAAGCGGTAAAAATCGAATCTGATATTGAAATATTCCTTGGAGGTACTAAAATTGATATTGTAAGCTCTGTCAGAAACCTTGGTGTTATTTTTAATAGTACCTTAACTTGGTCTGATCATATTAATCAGGCATGTGGCAGAGTATATAGTAGGCTAAGAAGCTTATGGGCTACTCAGTATTTTACACCGTTAAAAATAAGACTACTACTTGCAAAGACCTATATTCTACCAACTCTATTATACTCATCGGAGGTTTTTTATGACTGTAATTCGAAAGACACATTAAAACTCAAAAAAACATTTAACAACATTATACGTTACGTTTATGGTTTAAAAAAATTTGATCACATATCTCAGTATTCCACTCGAATTTTTAATATTACACTAAATAACTATTTGAAAGTTAAAAACCTCGTCCTGCTACATAAAATTATATTTACCAAAGAGCCTAAATACCTATATAACCGCTTGGCGTTCACTAGATCGTCGAGAGGAAACGGCATTATTCAATTTCGGCATAATGACACGGCATCCGAGAGACAGTTTTATATATTAACAATTCGTCTCTGGAACCAACTCTCCCCTATTTTGCAGAATACAAGCAACGCAATTAAATTTAAAATTTTACTTCTGCAAACGTTTTAAGATTAACTGTAACTCTGCTTAAACTGTCTAATAAAAATTCTTATACACACAAACGAATATATATATTATATGTAAATTTTTAAATAATTTTAATGCTATGCAATATTATATTATTTTTAGTTAATAAATTTTTGTTCTACTTTTTGTCTTTTTTAATTGAAAACCCTTATGTAACTTGTCTGATTCTAACACTTTAATTTATAAGATTTAATGTCTTGTTGTATTAGAAACTCATATTTTAATAAATAAATACAAGATAAAAATACAAAAAAAAATTATAATAATAATAATTATAGTAATAATAATGATACTAATAATAAAAATAATAATAATAATAATAATAATAATAATAATAATAATAATAATAATAATAATAACAATAATAATAATAATAACAATAATAATAATGATAATAATAAGAATAAGAATAAGAATAAGAATAAGAATAATAATATAATAATAATAATAATAACAATAACAATAATAATAATCATAATAATAATAATAATAATAATAATAATAATAATAATAATAATAATAATAATAATAATAATGATAATAATAATAATAATAATAATAATAATAATAATAATAATAATAATTATAATAATAATAATAACAGTAATAAAAATAATAATAATAATAATAATAATAATAATAATAATAATAAAAATAATAATAATAATAATAATAATAATAATAATAATAATAATAATAATATAAATAATAATAATAATAATAATAATAATGATAATAATAATAATAATAATAATAATAATAATAATAATAATAATAACAATAATAATAATAACAATAATAATAATGATAATAATAAGAATAAGAATAAGAATAAGAATAAGAATAAGAATAAGAATAATAATAATAATAATAATAATTATAATAATAATAATAATAATAATAATAATAATAATAATAATAATAATAATAATAATATTATTCAAATAAATTTAACAATACAGTTGATACCAATAAGACATGGAAACATATACGAGACATTGGTGTTCGTAAGACAACAAGCCGTACTGCTGATGTTAATGTTAATAAGTTAAATGAAACTTTTGTTAATGTGCCAATGCCGACAGCGAACCCCGATTTTTATACTCGAATCCCTTCTTACGATTCCTCCTTTGAAAAATTTTGTTTCAAATGCCTTAGATGCATTTCATAAAGTTAAGTCTAATGCTGTAGGCTTGGATGATATCAATCCAAAATTCATAAAATTAATCCTACCCTGGATAATACGCCCTATTGTGCATTTATACAACACTATTATTACTACGAGCTCGTACCCGATGGTTTGGAAGTATGCCAAAGTCATTCCAGTCCCTAAAACAGACAGCGAATATCGCCCAATTTCAATTTTACCATACTTATCTAAAGTTTTTGAACATATTCTTCATAAACAAATATTTGAGTACGTAGATACGAAAAATTTACTAACTGAGCGTCAATCAGGCTTTAGACCTCAGCATAGCTGTGTAACAGCCCTAACTGATGTTGTTGAGGAGATTAGAGGTAAGTTAGATTTAGGAAATAAATCCATTTTGGTATTACTTGACCACTCAAAAGCTTTTGATACTGTGCACCACTCAATTCTGTGTCTAAAACTATCAAAAATGTTCAATTTTTCTACTTCAGCTGTAGAATTGATATCGTCATATCTAAAAGAAAGGCTGCAATGTGTATTAAATAATGGACTTGTTTCATATCCTATTAGGGCAGTGAGAGGTGTTCCGCAAGGCTCCATACTTGGACCTTTATTGTTCTCACTGTATGCAAATGATATACCACAACAACTCAGACATTCCTGTGTACAAATGTATGCTGATGATATACAAATTGATCTAACAAGTTCTAGGGGATCCATTAGCAATAAAGTCAATGATCTTAATGCTGATCTAAATAGAATTTTTCTCTGGGCATCAGCAAATGGTCTGCTTCTAAAGCCTAAAAAGTCCAAATGCTTAATAATTTGTAAAAAAGCGGTAAAAATCGAATCTGATATTGAAATATTCCTTGGAGGTACTAAAATTGATATTGTAAGCTCTGTCAGAAACCTTGGTGTTATTTTTAATAGTACCTTAACTTGGTCTGATCATATTAATCAGGCATGTGGCAGAGTATATAGTAGGCTAAGAAGCTTATGGGCTACTCAGTATTTTACACCGTTAAAAATAAGACTACTACTTGCAAAGACCTATATTCTACCAACTCTATTATACTCATCGGAGGTTTTTTATGACTGTAATTCGAAAGACACATTAAAACTCAAAACAACATTTAACAACATTATACGTTACGTTTATGGTTTAAAAAAATTTCATCACATATCTCAGTATTCCACTCGAATTTTTAATATTACACTAAATAACTATTTGAAAGTTAAAAACCTCGTCCTGCTACATAAAATTATATTTACCAAAGAGCCTAAATACCTATATAACCGCTTGGCGTTCACTAGATCGTCGAGAGGAAACGGCATTATTCAATTTCGGCATAATGACACGGCATCCGAGAGACAGTTTTATATATTAACAATTCGTCTCTGGAACCAACTCTCCCCTATTTTGCAGAATACAAGCAACGCAATTAAATTTAAAATTTTACTTCTGCAAACGTTTT